>JAJMKO010000055.1:0-58797 GCA_030569275.1 [Candida] sanyiensis | reverse complement strand
GAGGAATCCGGCGGCCTACTATTGAAGGCAGGGTGCGAAAAAAAAAAAACCCCCGTAGGGACGGCAATCCAACGGCATTTACAGTTAACAAGCCTTTTTGCCAACCAATGAGGACAGGGCAAAATAAGCTGCCAAAACGCTTTCTCCTTGTGCTTTAGCGAGGGTGGTTACCGCGGAATGTACCGTCCGGTTTCAGCAAGGACGTGTAAGGCTTGTGGAAAAGATGGGGGCCGGGCGGAAACGAGCAGGAACGCAGCCCTGCAGAGCGCACCCAGACCCGTCTATGATTCTACGCCCGGGTATTCCCCTCGTCCTGCCTAACGCACCTGAAAGCGACAATGGAATGAGGAGACGAATCGCTCGTCCTGCACTCGACGTCATTGCTCAAGTCCTACACAATTCAGCAGCTGTTTCAAGGTTCGCTTTCTGATGCGCAGTTGAGCAGGACATATCCAACGAGTGGCCTGTCTCTTTGCTCATTGGAGCAGATCTTTTTTTTTTCCCACTCTGCAGGAGGAGGGGTGATAGGCCACTTTGCAGGAGGAGGAGAGGGGGGTGACAGGCAAGTTTATCCTGGAAAGTCACTGGTCATTCTGACTTTGGAATCTTGCATGTTGTTTGGGAATGCGGGGGGGGGGGGGCCTCTGGTTGAAGCAAAAGAGAATTGCTACGCTGTGCCACAACGTGGCTACAGCCAAGCAGGCGCCCGTGCCCAAAAAAAATTGAAGAGACATGCGGCCCGGCCCTAACAACGTGCCATGGGGCTTAGGGTCGTGAGCATGTGCTCGTCAATGCCAATCCCCTGATGTTGCTACTTTTTTTTTTTTTTGACAGCACATGTCACTGGGGAGTTGGGTAGACACATGTCTGATCGACAGTATGTGACAGCTTATTGCCATCACTCCCACTGCAGCAGCACATGTGTCCTGCAACAACGGTAAAGCAGTCACAGCAGCCCTCGTGCGGTACGTCTCAGGAGTCTGGGCCATACCGTTGCCTCTTTGGGCGAGTCCGGGGTAGAGTCCGGTGGAGGCTTATCATCACCGTGCTCCTGTCGTTTTCTGCTGGCCGACGGAGGGTATGGGTCTTGACTAGCGATTGCGTCATTCAGGAACTTGTTGGCTGCTCAAGAGCTCAAGCCGGCCGGTACACATGAGTTCGTGCTCATGTATTGCCAATTGGTTGGGAATGTTGAAACCTGTCAATCCATCATAACCCACACGCCGGGCTGGTGTTTGACTTGACCTGGGGACGCCTCCTCCCACCTGCCCAAACTGGACCGCAATCTTGCCCCCCGGTTGTGCTGTAGAGATAGTGCAATATCTTGTCGGGAGTGTGTGTCCAAAGGTTCGTGTATCTTATCACACTTACCCCGAGCCCGTGTCTCATTGGCTGGTGATATGTTCTAATCGGCGCTGGTTTCAGTTTGTTAGTGGCACGGTGTCTTAACTACGGTGCCCAGGGTCAATGACTTCTATCGGCTGGCTTATCTGATAACACCAAAAGTGGAAAAAAAAAGTGTGGGACAGGTGTGACGGGGCAGCAACTGCCCCCCAAAACAGCAACCGGGCGAGGCTGATTCGGTGATACGCGGTGTCATGAGTTGCGCGAAGGCTTGGATGTTCGGTTAAGGTGGAGTCGGTGGGCTGGTTGTGAGCTCGGGAAAGATAATCTTGGGGGGAGTGAAGATTAGGTCCCATCTCTCTCTCTCTCTCTCTCTCTCTCTCTCTGCTGGATTGCTTTTTGATAGCCCCTCCCGGGAAACAAACAACAAAATCAACTATCATTTATGCAACGCCTCACTCCGACTCTTCTATCTAGGTCTGTTAACACCCTTTCATTCGTGGCCTCTATCGCGGTAGATAACCGAATGAGGTGCGATGTGATGCGGAAACGGCAGACAAAAAAGGGGCCTTCGCCTGATAAACACTCGAAACAAAGCAAAGGCAGCAATCCAAGACGATCCCTTTAGACTTGTTAATTGGAATAGGGAGCCCAAATGCCTTTGATCAAAAGGCTCTTCCCCTGAGCCCTAACAGTTCTGCTGCAAGCCAATTCCGACACCTCGGTTTTCCTTCTTTTTTTTTTTTTTTTAACTATTTAGAAGAACGGCGAAAATTTTTCTCTTCTTTGTAAACAAACCAAACCTCCCAAACTCGAACACTTGTGGAATGAGATTGAGATTTCATTTCGTTGAGTGATCCTAGATCCCGATTTTGCCAATGGGTACGTATCTATTCCTCCTCCAATTCTCAACAGACTCTGCTTTGCCCCCCTAAGTGTCGCGGTGATTATTTGCTCAGTTTCACTGGTTCCACCTGAATAACCATATGTCGACAATTGCATTATCGTTAAGTTTCAGCCTTGTATGAGCCACACTTTTGCAGCAGAGCATGTTGAATAGGGTCGTTTGGGGTTTGTACTAACATACCGCATTCAGTAAGTTTGAACCGATTTCAACAATTGTCTACATCCCATTTGAAAACATGTTCTGGATGAGGATCTATTTCGACCGGGCGGACATAGAGTGCTTGACTCACCACCAGCTCGCTGGTAACGGTGCTCTTTGTGTACAAAATTAGGGTACTGGTGAGTCGAGATTGATGAACGGTCTTTTGCTGACATTTGCAAAGAACATGTTGTCATTGAGGTTGACGTCAAGTGTATGCTATGGGCTTGTCACTAACATTTTAACCAAAGGGTGAGTTTATTTGATGTCCATTGAGTTCCCAAGTGTCTTGCGCTGCCTTTTTTCTATGATGATTTTTTTATATATTCACACTGTCCGATTTCTTATGACGACCCAACCAAAACTGATTTAATGACTCTGATTGATCCCAATGCGCAGCACTTTGGACTTGAATGGTGTTCCACGTGACGAGTTTACTAACAATGGATAGTTCTTTAAATTCAATTCAATCAAACTAAAACTTTCCACTGTAGTGACTTTTTTTTTTTTTTCCAAATTTTACAAAATGCAGAATTAGCAGAGCCATTTTCCTGTTGATCTCTCTCAACCCATTCCAAACTGCTTCATCATGTTTTGAACATTAGGGTTGTTCATCATCTGGCTCATGTCTGGCATTCCCCCGCCTCCCATCATCTTCATCATCTCGCCCATGTCAGGCATTCCTCCACTGCCCATCATCTTCATCATCTCGCCCATGTCGGGCATGCCACCGGCACCGCCCATTCCTTGGAGCATCTTGCTCATGGCTGGGTTGTTCTGCAAGTTCTGCAGACCCCTTTGCATCTGCGCTGGCGATGGTCTCATTCCACCAGGTCCTCCTCCCAAACCACCACTGGCACCACCAGCCTTCTGCGCGTCCATCATGCTCTTCGATCTCTGCGCCATGCTCGCCATCATACGCTGCTGCATCAAAATCATCTCGACATCGGTCACCGTCGTGCCGGAACCCCTGGCAACCCTGACGATTCGACTTGGCTCGTCAATGAATATCTGGCCATCGCTGTCGAGCTCCTTCTTGGTCATCGAGTCCATAATGTACACCATGCTCTTCATTCTCTTGGAGGCCTCATCGGTGCCCACCTGGTTCAGCATATCACCCATGCCTGGAATCATGCCCGCAATCTGTGACAACGGCCCCATCTTCATAATGTTCTGCATCTGCTTCTGGAAGTCATTCAAGGTAAACTTACCCTCCTGGAAGTTCTTCATCGCATCCTTGTTGTCCAAATCAAGCGACTGCACGTGCTCCATGAATCCCTGGATGTCGCCAATGCCTAACAGTTTCGAGATGAAACTTCTTGGTGAAAAAGTCTCAAAATCTTGCACATGCTCACCGGTACCGATAAACACAATTGGCGTCTTGGTGGCAGCAACTGCTGAAATGGCACCACCACCTTTTGCATGGCCGTCAAGCTTCGTCAATATTATAGAGCCAAAGTTGGAACTCTCTTTGAAAGCCTTGGACTGGGATTCCGCCGCTTGACCAATCGAAGCGTCGAGAACCATCACGGTTTGATCAGGATTCACAGCCTCTCCAATCTCAACCATCTCTTGGAACAGGTCCTCCTCCTGTCTGTGTCTACCCGAGGTGTCGACAATGATAATGTCGAACTTCTCTTTTCTGAACTTCTCAACACCGTCTTTCGAAACCTTGACCGGGTTGGTCTCCGTATAGGAACCGTAGTATGGGATTCTGGCCTTGGTGGCATTCTGCTTCAGCTGGTCAAAGGCACCCGCTCTGAAAGTATCGGCACACACCATGCCCACTTTGAACCCACGTCTCTGGTAGAATACGGCCAGCTTGGTACAGGAAGTTGTCTTACCGGCACCTTGCAAACCGACAAACATGATGACGTTGGTTCTGCCCTTCTTGGGCTTGAACGGCTCCGACTCAGTGTCAACCAACGCACAGAGCTCATCAAACACAACCTTCTGGACCAGTCTGCGCTTGTTGGCCGCATTGGCGTTGTCACTCTGCTCCTGGTTGATCTTGCTCTTGATATCCTTTCTCAACTTGGCAACGAGCTTGATGTTGACGTCTGATTCCAAGAGAGCGTTGCAAATCTCCTTCAGCATCAGGTCGATGGCGCTTTCTGACACATCCGACGACTTCACGACATTCTGGATGGCCCCGTTGATACGGTTACCCAAATCAGCGAGCACCATTTCGTGAATATCTGCTTTTCGGCGCCTACCTTGTAAAATATCATGCTCTCTCCACTCTGCCAGTTTTGTCGAGCAGAAAATCAAACAAAAACTGGCGCAGTTACCCGGTGTTTTTCTGTTTTACATAAGGCAGCCTCTATCCATCTGCCATCTCCCTTTTATTGTCCGCGAAACTTTCCTTTTACAGCCACACTGCCAATGAAGTGGTAACCTCAGAAACACTTTTCACAGTGGACAAGGAGGAAAGGTTAAAAGACTGGGGACATTGCTGATACTTGTAAATGCTGGGTGAACATAGAAAGTCAGGGGATGAAGCTTCCAAACTACTACCCTGAAGCAAGTGAATGCGTTGATGAGTGGTGAACCGAGGTCAGAGTTGGATCGGGGGGAAGAAGGGAAATGGAGATCCATTGGCGATAAGCGGAGATGTATTCTGTTGTCGAAATGTAACGGATCATTACTGGCATAAGGTCCTGTGAACTATCAAGGGCTTCCGAGTTTGGCAGAGCTCTGCAGACAATCACGATTTGTCACTCTACGTAAAGACTCAGCCCAAGCACTGAGTGTAGAAACACTTGTGAGAAATGAATGAGTTAGTTGCAATTAAGCTCAAGAGTGCATGCATGCAATTCAAGCGTCTATGGAAGTGCTTTTTAAGAACTCAATGTGGCCGTCAATGAAGCCACAAAGCTCGGTTCTGCTGATCGTGTTGAAATACTTCAACGAGATGTTCAACTCACAAAGCAGGAACTTCATTCTCTTGAACTGCACCATCTCAAAGTCAAAGTAATCATCGTCGTACTGGTTCTCCTCATCTTTTGGCAGCTTAGGCAGGAACTTGGCGATGTTTCCGTACATTCTGAATTCATTGCCTTCATCGTTGATCAATTTTTTCTCGGTGAAGAGCAAGTATGGGTTCAACTTTGGATAGTTGGCATGAACAGTGAAGACAGATGCCGATCTCGTGTCAAAATCCTTGAACTTCTGTGCGCCATCCAGATCTGGATTCATCTTCAACAGCTTCTGGAACTGGTTGTAATCCTCGATCGGGTTTCTTTGGCCCATCGAGACACCAATGAAGTTTCTCTCCTTCGGAGTGAACCATCCAAACGACTGGATCTCAGATTTGACCTGGTAGAAGTCCTCATCGCCTCTGACAGCAGCAGCAATGAACGTGTCCTTATCACCTTCGCCCGAGTTACCCTGGGTCAACAAGTCATAGAAGATGGTTGGCCCATAAGTGTTGTAAAACAAGGAGAGCACCAGTGTCTTGACATGATTCTTCTTGTTGATCAGCAACTGGCCAGATTCGGAAGATAGATCAGGGATGGTTCCCTTCAGGTCATGGTATCTGGCTTCGTTGACGTTGTTAAGCTGCTTTGGTTGCAGCAACGGCCATTTGCCCTCCCTGACTTGCAAAGTTTCATCCACTTTCTGACCGACAATGTCATAAAAGTACGGCGAAGTCGTTCTCTCCCAATAGTCGGGCCAGATCAGCATTCCTGTGGATGCATATGGTTCGCTGTCAAAGAACTCCCTAGGATCTGTAACGAGAATGTTGTCAGAGTCAATCAGGAAGACATCCTGGAAACTGGACGCAATGAGCGCCAACGATTTGTACTGATAGCCAGAGAAGGTCATGTTGCCCATGACTCGGGGCCCGAGTACGTTGTACAGCAAAACACACCGGGCGTCCATCGCTGGGAGGATCTCCTCGCAGAGATCGTGCTCGTACTCCTCCTCGGTGGGAATGATGACTTCTATTGGCAGCGTCGATCCGAAGGATCTGATCGACTTGATGGAGAGGACGGTGAGCCAGGAGTACTTGTCTCCGCCAATCATGACGATGCCGCGACCTTTGTACAGGCCAGAAGGGAACGTGTCTGGGATCTTGTCGTAAATCTCCCGGTGAATCGCGCGCAGCGTGACGAGGTCCTGCTCAGGAATGTCCATATAAGGCGCAAGTTTCTCCTTGTTCCAGAAAGCGCCATCCCTTTGCCACTCTGTTCTGTCGAGATAGTGGTGCTCTGGGATCACGCTCCTTTTGCTCTCCATCAGCAGCATCAGGTCCTCGTAAAAGGCCTGGAACTTCTTGTTGAACCGATCATCATACTTCTCGTGAACCTTGACGCCGTCTTTGAAAGTCTTGGATCCCGAGATGTCGATGTTGGAGTTAGCGTACTTCTTCAGAAACTCCGCATTGTCGTCCTTGTCGTAGAAGTAATCCTGGATATCGTGCGAGATCGTCTGCAACGACTCTGGGGTCGCGTTTGGAATCGACGTGATCGAGTACAGGAAGCCCCCGAGCACCAGGAAAAGGATCAACAGGCGTCTGAGTCTGGGCGTGATGAATCCCAGCATTGTGGCAGCCAATCTATTGAACTGGTATTTGTATATGTGCGTGTGTGGTGTGCTTATGCCGATTGTTGATATGGAAAGCCGTTCAGGACTCACCTTTTTTTTTTCGCGTCGCCAGGCCAAAAAAAAAAAAAAAAAAAAAAAAAAAAAAAAAAAAAAAAAAAAAAAAAAAAAAAAAAAAAAAAAAAAAAAAAAAAAAAAAAAAAAAGGAAAAAAAAACCACTAGAGTGATGACAGTCATATCCCGATAACTACTTTGCGTGCACATTGTGTCATTGTTTTACTTGAAAACCTAATAATAATCCTGAGATATCTTTTGGTGTACCGAATAGACATTGATCATCACCCCTGGACGTAGTTGTTCACCCACTCATGTGCCTCTTTCCCCAAAACATCAGGAACGTTGGCAGAGATGTCCATCAGGGCCCCGTGCGATTGAGACGGACTGGCACCAGGCTGTCTTTTCAGCCTCTTCAATATGAATACACGTTTACCGTTTTTGTTGAGATTGTAAATCCACCATCCGTTGGCTGTGACGTTAAGCCTCTCCTTGACGCCGTCAAGGTCGTTATGGCTGAACAGATTTGAGAGTTCCTTGTGAATCAGTTGCGATCTTGACTTGTTGATGGAAAGGTCGTCAAACTTGTGCTCCTCAACGACATCATCCGCTGATAAGTCAGGGAGTTCCGTTCTTGGAACGTAGGGAAGGTTGGACTCAATTGTCTGGGTTGCCTCATCTATCCCAATGAAATAAAATGGTCTCCTCTTCTTAGGCTCAACTGGGTTGGGGATGTGCACTTTGCACAGCTTGGTCAGTTTGGTGAACAAAAAGTCGTAGTGATTTGAATCGTTGAGTTGATTGGCAGTAAACTGGTAGAGGAGCAACACAAGGCACTTCTTAAACTTGTAGATCACAATTCTATGCAGGGTCTCTCCTTCGTCGTCTTGAAACTTCAGATACAAATTTTTGTACGAGACCGCACCTTCACTGTTCTTGCCAATGAGGAACGATTGGGATGAGGAGTTTATCAGTGGAATGGTGAGACTTGACGTGGATGAGGAGGGATGCGGGGGTCTCAATGTTTCTGGCAGCCCCTGCTGTTCAAATGCAGCAGTTGAAGGGGCAGATGATCCCCATGGCATGAAGCTATTCATGGCACTGAGGCCATTGCTCATCGTCTTGACGCCATAATTGACCCCTGTGGTGATTCCCGTTTTTTTGGAAACGTCTGTTATCGTCTCAAACATCAGCTTGAATGGGTCATAGACAAGATCTGACGCAAGGCCATCTCCATTTGACTGCGATTCTCCTGATGCAGAGGTCTTGGGGATGTTGCTTGAGATTAGCCTCTCCGTGCACAGCCCGTAGTAAGTGTTCAGTTCCAGCCACTTGAGCAGGCGCACCTTGCACTCTGGCTCTAGATTTTTGAAGTGCTCATAGACCAGTCCAAAGTTCTCCGTACCAGCTTCAGAGTTCCAAACCAAGAATTCCTTGAACGGGGTGTACTCTTGCACGCCATCAACGCTGTACTTGACCTCGCTGTCAAGTTTGAGACTGGACTTGTGATGGCAACGATGGTATTGCTTCATGAATCCATCCTCGGTGAGCTCCAATTGGTAGTTGCTGAACCATACACTCCACCAACGCTCCAGATAGTCAACAAACTCCTCCCTCTCCATTGTGTCAAACAGGGACTCAATTGTCCCGTTGTGCAACCTGAACTCGTTGTAACCCTCGGTGATGAGGTCCGAGTAGAATTGCAAGGACACAGACTTGTCGTAAGTAATGGTCTTGCCGTCATCCTCCTCGATTTTTGCCAGGTCCAACGCCAAAATGAAACTGTACCTGCCTTCGAACTTTTCCGCGAGAATGAGACCGTCTTCCAACTCGACACATTTCATGGGCACAATGCTGCTGCTGCTGCTGCTGTTTGGGTTGAACCCCTGACAGAAATCGTTCAGGCCAGTTATTAACCCAAGTCGCCTTATCTTTGTGTTGATGTCAACGTTGTTCTCCGCGGGTAAGTAGACGAGGAGTTGGTCGGCGTTGTCACTCGACTCGTCATTCTCGTTTGTGAGGCTCGGATCGTATATCACCAGGTACTTGAGTCTGGCAGGAGTCACCGTGGAGTCCGTTTTGGACAGGAAGAAGTCCATTTGAGGCGGGGGCAAAGCTGTTTTGGGAAGCACTTTCGGCCCCCTGTGGCAACTATACAAAACAAAAACATGATATTGTTTTGGAAACGCGGGGCTTCAAACCGCCGTTTTTTGGTGTTTGATTTTCTTCTGAACAAACTTCCAGTTTTGAACACATAGCCAAAGAGCACACAACCTCTCCCATCCAAAAAAAAAAAAAAAGAACAACAGCTCGTGAGGAATCGCAATGGCCAAACGAAGCGGTGTTCTCTCATTAGACGCTTTTGCCAAAACCGTCGAGGATGCGCGGATCAAAACAACTTCCGGAGGCCTCATCACGCTCGGGTGCGTTGTCACTTTGGTCATGTTGGTCTTAGGGGAATGGCGCGAGTTCAACACGGTTGAGATCATGCCTGAGCTTGTGGTCGACAGGGACAGGGCATCAAAACTGGATATCAACCTGGACATCTCGTTCCCTGACCTGCCTTGCGATCTGATGTCGATGGACATCATGGACATCACGGGCGACTTGCAACTCGATGTCGCCCAGTACGGCTTCACCAAGACCCGCCTGAACGAGGCTGGTGAAGCCATCAGCGAGGACAACTTAAAGCTGGGCGCCGGTGTCTCTGAGGACGTCCCTGCGGACTACTGTGGCCCTTGCTACGGGGCCCTTGACCAGGAACAAAACGAAGGCAAGGCGCAACAGGACAAGGTCTGTTGTAATGATTGTGAGAGCGTCAGACACGCGTATGGTGAGAGAGGCTGGGCCTTCTACGACGGCGCGAATGTCGAGCAATGTGAGCGTGAGGGCTATGTTGGGAGAGTCAAGGAGAGAATCAACGAGGGCTGCCGGATCAAAGGCTCTGCCCAGCTGAACCGCATCAGTGGCAACTTGCACTTTGCCCCCGGTGCCAGTGGAAACAATGGCCAGAAGCACATCCATGACCTGTCCTTATACTTGAAAGAGGGCGACTTCTCGTTCAGACACACCATCAACCATTTCAGTTTTGGACCCGAGGTGACTTCAAAGTATCTGGTGAGCACGGGCGCCGAGGGTCTATCTTCGCACCCTCTGGACGCTGTTGTGTCTGCGCAGGGAGGGAAAGAGCACATGTACTCCTACTTCCTCAAAGTTGTCCCCACAAGATACGAGTACCTGAACGGCACCATTATCGAGACCAACCAGTTCTCGTCGACGTACCATGACAGACCACTGAAAGGCGGCCGTGATGAGGACCATCCTAACAGCCTGCATGCGCGCGGTGGCATCCCGGGTCTCTTCTTCAACTTTGACGTGAGTGCGCTCAAGGTGATCAACAAGGAGAGCTGGGGAACAACATGGAGTGGGTTCCTTTTGAACGTCATCAGTGCTATCGGCGGTGTTGTCACTGTCGGGGCGTTGCTGGATAGTGGTGTCTACGCTGCTGATAAGGCCATCAGGGGCAAGAAGGATAGATAGGTCAAAAGGACCGGTATGGGCAGATCTCGTAGGACAGTCTCTATCAGCAAAGTGTCCCACATGAGTTGGAAGTCAAACCGGGCGGGGTGAAAGAAGAGACAGCAACGAACTCTGGTGGGACAATTGACTAATAGCAAATTCTTACGCTTCTGTGCCTCTCAGTATTATAATCGATCGAGGACATATTATTGTCGTTCTTCCGGGACCGTTAGCAACTTTAATTTTTTCTGTTCGCGACTTGGACTTGAAGCAACTTGAACTGGAGCAACTTATTGACAGGGAAATTGTTTCAAAATTGTTGGAAGTGTGATCGTTGGGGGCTCTATGGTTGCTGGCAGCTATGCGCCTTTGTATGCCCCCGGATCTTGCTGTTTGATCGCCATGTGCGCGTCCAGTCGTGGCCTTATCAGTAATCTTACACGATGTCTCTAATGAGGCCGATCTCAATGCAACAAAAACACATGCACCCGGTCGATCCAAGTTAACGTTGCTACAAATCGTTGCGCTGATGAGCTCCAGTATTACAAAACAAGCTACAAACACACAAACAAAATTCTCTATAAACTTCCGGTAAGAAACGTCAAAAATATAAACCCATAAACTCATAAATATCGTACAGACATCAAAATGTGCGGGAAGAAAAGCGAATAGCCTCGCGTCATCTTCTCCCCCTTCTTCTTTCTTTTCTTTCTTCTCAGGCCATGCTGCCCAGTCTCTCAACCTCCGCTCTCAACTGCTTCAGCTCCTCCTCCATCTTTTGCTCCTTTTCCTGCAAAAAGAGGATGTAAGACGTGGCCTTCTCCAAAATCATCGATTTGTTGAGACGAGGCACGGCTTCACTATCCTGCAGCTCAGTTGCACTGGCGCCAGTGCCCGTCTCAAAAGCCGTCTTCTCGCTGGCTACCCATGGGATAATCTGTTGCAACCCGGCAATTTTGGCATTGATATTGATGCGGTATCTCTTCTCAATCTTGTTGTGCGCCTGCTTCTGGTGGTCCGTCAGTCTCTTGCGAGGGGCACGCTTCTTCTTAGGCTTCGCCCCACCAGCGGCTCTTGCGGCATCCGACACGTCCGAGTTCAAAGTTACCGACGACTCGGTGCGCGAGATGCAGGCATTGGTCAAGTCCAACTGTGGGATGGCACTGTCGAGCAACGCCTCGCTCTTCACCATTGGCGAGTTGTCGAGCGAGGTCGCCGTCGACGAGAAGAGCGATTGCGGCTGCGACGGCTGGAACTCGTCGTGGTCCTCCATGTCAAACAGCGACGAGAACTCGAGAGGAGAGCCCGTGGCGGTTGAAATGGCACCAGTGCCATTCTCGACGCCACCGTTGCTCGAGGAGTCCAAGACTGCTGCTGGGCCGCTGTTGGCGAGGAACCCGTCAAGCCAGAGCGAGGACGACGTGACAGCTCCATTGCTATCCGTGTCGCTGACAGGAGAGACGGGCTGCTGTTTCTGCTGTTGCTGTTGCTGTTGCTGTTGGAGGAGCATTTGCTGTTGCTGCTCCAACTTGACCATTGTTCTCGGCTGCTGCTGGAGCTGCTCGGTGATCATCGACGACCAGTCAAAGACATTTGAAGGGGCGTATGTGGCCATGGCTTTTGGTTTGGTTAGTTGGCTCGCTAATGTTGTGATTTGGCAGGTCCACCAAAAGGGTTTGCTGCTGAGGGGAGGGCCCCTGTCTCAGTTTTTATACCTTGAGCCATCCCAAAATACAGGCTGCACGTTTATGCAGCCGCGAATGTCCCAGAGGACAGGACAAAAAAAGCCGCCTTTTGGGACAGCTCATTCCCTGGGACAGCTGTAAGATCTCCACTCGCACCCAAAAAGAGAAGAGGGGTATTGTCCAACAAAAAAAGAAAAAACAGCCATCGTTGAATCGGGCTCAGTTAGCCGCTGCGGTTGCCAACCGCCGGTTCCTGGACGTTGGGTGGACCCGCGGTCCATTGAACGACAGCGGCATCCATAACAAATGAGACGAGATGATCCAGTCCTGATCTACACACCAGCGTAGGCCCTGGTTGGCACACCCACCGGGAACTTCGATCATTGACTTCAGAGGCAACCAGGGGCAGTTTCCCCTACTAGGCCCGCTCGCAGCCAATCAAAAGCTAATGCTCTTGTTTTTTTTTTTCTAGGCCCACCATTTGACTCCGGATTCGTACATGGGAGGGGTGACTGTTGTGGTGACCCACTCTTTCGAAAAATTTCTAGGCCCTGGGGCGAGATGTCGCCCGCACTTTTTAACCCCTCTCTTTCCCCTCCAATCAGAAGCAGCAGCCCTCTTTTTGGGGGACAAAACAGGAACCTCCGGAACGAGATAGTTATGTCTAGACTTCAGCGCGTGCCAAACCCTCCCTCACAATTGGTCACCAGTCTCAGTGTTATTCATGATTTTCCTATCGGACTATGTTGAGGTTTGAGGGTGTGCAGATTCCCTCTGTGGAGCCTTTTTTCTTTTTTTTCCCGTTCGGTTCCTTAGGCAACCTGTCTCGGGAGCTTCCATGCTCAACAAACACATGACATCGGCCTCATCGCAAATGCGGCTTGACCGGTGTGCAGCCGAACTTACGCCGTTCGAAAATTTGCTCTCTCGACACGTACTCGGAGTCCTTGATGTCAACACAATCATGTGTCAAAACAAACACCCAAAACACGGTTTTAACTCCTGAAATCTTGCAACACTGACTGGACACTGGTTGGATCCCGATGACACGGGAAATTTTTCCGATCCCCTTGCTTATGTACTGACTCCCCTTTCTCTTTTCTGATTTTTCCTTTCTCCGGTTGAAACCTCTATTCACACGGACCAAGACCAACTCTAGCGTTTTCGAGTGCTCATTGCGATTGGTTTTGAACCCGCATGTCAGGGTACTTACCATACTCCCTGCACTCGTAAGCTGAAGGCATGATATCCCAATTGACCCAGTTTATTAGTTCCGCGTGTTCTTCAGTTGAAACAACAACAATAAGTACTGTGAAGCACCAGGTGGCAAATCTTGCAAAGGCAGTTTTCATATCCAACATTTCCTACGTTCCAAGGGTCGAGAGATACGTTATAAACAGCTAATGCACTGGCTATTGTCAGGAGTTTTTTCACAATTTCCGACACTGGGCGCGTTAGTCTGAGAGTCTTAATGTAGTGCTTCACATGGGAATGACACTCCGTCAAAGATCAAGCGAATCCAAAGTAATGATCAACTACCCCCCCAGAACCACTTACCTTCTACAAGCCTTTGAAGTAGAAAACCTATAATCACCCCATTGATCGATTGTCCTCAAGGAGACGTAATAGTACAGAACCTTACGACCCTGCAACATCTGCCAAGAAGAGACTAGTGAAATCAGCTGCTGACAGATGCCTGCTTAGCCTTATGGCAGTCAAACCGTGGAAAGTGGTTCCACATAGAGTTTTTCCGTGAGACGTCCCTGTGTTTAGATCAGCTCATTCTCATTTGACTGGTACGTTCTAATTAAATTGAAACTTTCAGCCTTCCCTGAGTTTTTCCGGACATGCAGAAAAGTGCATGAAAATAGCATGAGCGCGGGAAAAAAGTTTTTCCGGCGACCTCTCGCAGCGGCAACCATCCGGGACATTTTCGAGCCTAAATGAATGATCGGGCCAAGGTTGAGTGGGGAATACGCCATAGACCGATCCGGCAACCATTCTCAAGGCAGGAAGTCTAGTCTGTCTATTTCATCGTGTATAGCACTGCCTACAGCAGCGTGAGTGAACCACGATAAGTCCGTCCCTTACATTTGAATTTTGAATTATTATTAATTGGCACAGCCTGTTCATCTGTCAACAATCTCGCTGATTGAGAACGCATCGCCATCCGAGTTATGAATCTTGGTTATTCCGGTACGCACTCTCAGCTGTCTCGATTCGGATTCAGGACCAACAAAGTACATGAAGGACTCAAGGCCCCAACTGTACCACACCTTTCCACCACGGGACTCTCTGGATAATGATACCTCCAGTTCAGTATCATCAGATACATAAAGTGGCGTCGCAAGAGGAAAAAACAAAGGGAACCAGGAGATCAAGTCAGGTGTATGTGTGTCTGGTCTGATTGAGATTCTTATATCTTCATACAGAGTGGCAGTGAAAAAAGCGGCAATGCCATGGATCACTGTCTTGTGTCTAATCTTAAAAGTGGAAATGGCGTTCCTCTTGCTCCTCTGGTTGGGTGAGGGGTGTTGGAATGACCAGACTTCGTTGATCTTTGTTGATGCAAGGCAAGACTCGGAAAGCCACACCACGTACTGTTTCTCAAATCCCTGAGGATCTGCTCCGTCTCTTAGAGTACGGTAAAGCTTTGGGGTGAACAAAGGCGCGATGTGGGAGCTGTATGACTGTGGGATGAATGCTCCATGAGTTCTATCGAGGTACTTTTCCAAAGGACCAAGACATTCAGGAGCCAACTCGTTGCAACCAAAGCTTCCCAATAATTCGCTAATGATCAAGTTCTGGGATTCACGTGGGTTCCAATCTCTCATATCCCCATGAATTATGTCAACCGAGTCCTCCCAGTTACTGGCATTGCGCTGTTGGAGGAAGATCATGGCAGACGCGTTCTTTTCAACCGCAGTAATGATGCACTTGGATTCGATACCAAGAATTTTAACGGCTTTCATTGTCGCGTTAACAAGACCCCCTTTTCCAGCTCCCACAATGGCAATGTTGATTGACGCAAGTGCTGTCATGTCCTTGAGAGCTGCGTGAATTGCATCTTGGTACATTTTGTACTTGACATCATCGTCTTCAAAAATGGAATAGGTGAAGTTGTCAAGGTTATGGCACAGAGGCTGCAGAGGCGGAAGGAGAACATCATGGTGATGAGCAGCAAACTGTTGCATTTTGGTCCATTCTCTTGTTGTCTTGGTAATGAGGTAATTGATGTAATGCATGTATGATGATGGCTCCATGGTGTCAGGGATCTTTTCCAAACCATGAAGGAGGTATATTGGATTTTTGACATGAAAGTTCGTCAGTAGCTGTTGGTTCTGTTTGGAGAGCACTGGGTATCCCTTGCTGTTCACCAGAAACACTGATGAGGAGATGAGCAAAATAGACACCGGTTCAGCCAGCCATCTGTCCATAACCCAGACGGGAATGTGGCTCTTGGGAAGAGCCAATGACACATTCAAGCGTGGATCATAATCACAACTCGTCCGAATGGAGTTCCACATATCCCATGTACTCAACGAATCGACAAAACCGATGTTCTCAGCAGAGACGTTCTCACAGATTGGTAGAGAGATGGAAAGTGTGATCTTGTGGGACTCGGTGAGAGAGAGTGCGCTTTGAATCACTTTTGAATAATTTGAGAGCTTGATCAAGTCCTTTGGTGGTGCGATGATGATATGCTCCAGTCCGATGAACTTGGCATACTCCACCTCGTTGATGAGAATCTGCTTGGAAAACTCAGATACCTGGTCATCATCACTCTCGAGCTCTATCCAGGAAGAAAGAAGCCCAATTGTATGCCTGAGGTGATCACCCTCAAATAAATTCACGTCATTGAGAGTTGGGCTTGGGATCAAGAGCTGTCTCTGCGCCCTTGCAAGTTGGAAGAACTTTCTTGACTTTTCCCGGTATTGGGTATTAGTGATAGGCACAAGCACGTAGTCGTATCCAGAGCGCACGAAGCTGTTGATTAGTGGAGTATTGGTTCCTGATGTGGAGTTCGACGGAAGCACGGGCTTGACACCAATATAAGGGGCCAAGTCTCGTGTGCTGGACGATGGGCCTGCGCCCCCAATACGTGACGATGGTTCCTGAGACATGCTGCGCACCCTTGGTGACTTTTTTTTTCTTTTATTAGTATCCTCCTTTGATATTGTGTCCTCACAGTTGTTCTCTATGGCCAAAAAGAACAGTTGCTATTCCCGAAGAGAGCCTAACTGAGAGTAACAAGAGAAAAAGACACAAAGGGGAAGGGAAGAAAAGACTCTCCAAATGGACTTCAGATTCCCAGAAACGTTTGGTGCGTGCGTTTGATAATTGACGTTTCTTATCGCTAGCGGGTGTATGTAAAGAATGTTCGTATGACAGGGTGCTTTTTTAAGATTGGCACACGAAAAAAATTTGGGAACCTGTCCAGTGTTTTGTTAGTGTTTTTCCACTCTTGGTATATTGCTACTTTGGGTAGTTTTCTTTTCGTGTTTTTTTTTTTGTTTTTTGTTGTGCGAGGGGAAGAAAAGGAAGAAAGAAAAAAAAACACGGTAAAAAGAACGCGTCAAAGCAAAACACGACCCACTCGGCAGAAGATATCGTTGCACAACGTCCTAAAAATGAGTTTCAGAGGCCGTCAACTGTCCGATTCTGAGCGTGCGAGGGTTTTGGAGTTCCAAGACCACATCCACTATTCACCAAGGTACGTTTTTGTGTGTGGCTTCGAATGACAGCTGTGAGGAATACTAACAAACCTTGCCAGATACTCTGATGATGAGTTCGAATACCGGTACGCGTTTTTGCCTTGCCAGAACAAAATCCGTAAATACTAACACACTCTGTTCAGTCATGTCATGCTGCCAAAGGCCATGCTAAAGGCAATCCCAAGCGACTACTTCAACAGTGAGACGGGCACCCTCCGTATCCTGTTAGAGGATGAATGGCGTGGATTAGGAATCACACAGTCCCTGGGATGGGAACACTATGAGACACATGGTATGTTGTGATATATCCCACGCTTCCTCTCTGAACCAGTTACTAACTGTCTTTCTGCAGCTCCAGAACCACACATCCTTCTATTCAAGTAAGTGCTTGTCAATCTCCTTTACCACCGTTTGAAGTTTGATACTAACTAAGCCTTCAGACGTGCTGTGAATTTCGATGCTCAACAACAGAGGTAGCTGCACTCCTACACACACATACCTACACATCCATATGTGTGTACTCATCCTGCAACCACCAACATTAACAGTCATCATTCATCCACCCCGGCACGCATAGAAGCCCAACGGCAACAACAACCCCCCTAATACGAAGACACGATGTTTCTTTTTTTTTCTTTTGATTATTATTCAATATCTAGTATGGCATTAATTTCTTGATGCTGTAGATGTGTAGCTGGTCCTCCCACCCTACCAACCGTATCTCGTCAGGGCAAAAACCTCTGGAACTTCTTGAACTGAACATGAACATGTCCATTATTATGTAATTTTCACCCTGAATGTAAACAAATCAAAACAAAACGCCAAACGCCACCAACTGCGTAATGTTCAGAGACCCAATATGAGCCTCATCGGCAACGCGCAGGTCGTCAGGGGCCTTGTTGAGAGCATTCTCAATGATGAAGACCAGTGCCAGGAGGACCCGCGGCGGACGTTGACGCTGATTGTGGAGCATTGTACCTCCTTGCCAGCGGCGCCAGCAGCGCCAGAAGCGGCACAAGACGAGCACAAGCAATGGCTGAAGCGCTGTCTGCTGGCCATGGACACGACAATTGAGAGACAGCCTTATACTCTCAATGACCTCGAAAAAGCATCCGAGCTCCCGATGTACCACTGGATCCTGCAGTCGATCCTGCCTTTGCTTGCCGACTTTGACGAAGGCGTGGTGAACGCCATCAAGAGGACAGTGATCATCATCATCCACGCCATCGCATTCCATCTCAAGCGTTTCAGCTACAAGAAGCAGATGCGGTCAATTCTCCTCGACACCCTTGATTCCTACAGCAATCGCCTGCGGCTGAGCAATGGCACATTGAATCATTTGCGGATAGTGGTCAACCTCTTCGCACTTTTGACAGATGCTGAGATCAGAGATCAGCTTTTAATGGATGAATCCTACGATCACAAGTTTGATACCGTGGCGCGGACCGTCGAGCATCTGATCTCTGGTTTTGCACACTCGTCTGATGTGATGCAGCTTGATCTAGTGCGATCCAGAATCGTCGTTTCCGCCCTGGGCTACTGTGTGGGTACAGACTACACACGCATCAGCAGACTGAAATTACTCCTGGAGAACATCAACAATATGCTGAGATCACCTCATATTTCCAAGTTCCCCAGCACCCAGTCCAGTATTGCTTACGCTTTGCTCTTTGTCTTTGATAAGATGTTGGATATCCAGAGTACCTCACTGTTTTTCAACGTTTTGCAGATCAACCTTGTGTCTGAAAGCCTAGACCATCTCGAGCTCAATCCGGTCCTGTTCAAGGCTCTAGTTTTCCTGTCTAAGTATTTTGACTCATGCAATGTATTGGACACTACCCCTTTCCAGAACCGCGAGCTCGAAATGCTACGAGTACGGATCGCGAACAAGGTGGGCAGAGAGGGCTCCCCTGAATCCATTTTGGTCCAGAACTTGCAATACTGTCCAGAAGGAACCATCATCACTATTGAGGACTGGCTTGAGGCGGTGGAAAATATCAAGTCATTTTCCAAGGCTGATGACTACTTTGTAGTCTCGTCTTTAGGAACCATTCTCTGCTTTCTTGGTGAATCTTACCACTCTGAGTCTGGACTCTGTGACATTTGCACATCATCCACTCTTACTCTGAAAGATATCGATCCTGAGAGGCAAGTCATCGGTGATTCTACCGTTGGGCGTATCCAGAAACTGTTGATCAGCAAGATACCCCCGCTCACTGACTCAGTACAAATCCGGTCTTTCCAGGAGGCCCTTCTGAAGCTTTGGACTCACTTCCAGCCGCCGAAATTGAGCCTTCATAGTGATATTTTTATCTTTCTTCAACGTTGCTTCCAATCTGAAATCCAGGAGATTACCGTTCAGTCAACAAACATACTAAACTTGATGCTTTGTGCTCCTCATCAAATCCAAGATCACAACTTCACAATTATTTCAAGATTTCTGGAAAGCATTGACATTTCGAATGGTCCCCAGTTGATTGATCCCATCCTTTTGTTCTGGACTCAACTTGCTATTTGTTCAGAAGGCGATAGACTCAGGGTTGTTTTGTTGAAAATGGCACACTTCCTGTACTCCCCCAACAATATGTTTGAAATTTCAGCTGCGTTCAATGGTTTGAACCTCATTGCACAGGCTAAGAACACAACGACATGGAAGTTATTTCATCCCATTCTTTCAGATATCTGCCTCCTCAAGGCACAGCAAATGGACACACGTCCAGACATTTTCCAGAAAATTGCGGATCTGCTAAACGTCTCTGTTGAGTTTATTTTTGAGAAGACTACTTCAGATACAGTTCCACATCTTCTGACATACTATAAGAGAGATCTCATTCGTGAGATCGCTGATATCTGTAAAGTTGACAAAAGGGATCTTGTTCAGCAAAACAAAAACAGGATCATTGCCACCTTGATCATGACCTTGGAAAATGTTTCTACAGAAAACATTAGATCAACATTGAAAGCAGTGTACCCTGAAATTAAGGCTATCCCGTTAGCTAAATTCATTGCGTTTAGTGGTACATTCTGGGAGTTGCTGAATTTCTACTCTCCTCAGAGAAAGAATGGAGATGCTGTCATCACAGGCCTACAGTTCTTGTTGAATATTCAAGATCCAAACATTCCAACTGGAGACTTGATTTTGAGATTCTTGAATCGCAATATGCTTGCAATTGTCCAATGTTTCTTTGATTCCATTCGTGGAAGAGACAAGCAAACTCCATCCAACAAGTTGAAAGCTGTTCATGCTATTGAGTTTCTTTCGACTATCGCTGGTCCCACCATTATTTCTGTTTTGCCACAGATATATTCCTGCTTAACTCATGCTCTTGGTGACTCCCTTGAAGAGGCTGCTCTCCGTTGCTGGAGAGTCCTGATTCAGAATTTGGAAGAGACTGATCTCGTTACAATCTTAGATCAGACTATTGCAACAGTGGTCCAGCATTGGCATAGTTTTGATAAGAAGTGTAAACTGGAAGCCAAGATGTTGATAAGCTCCTTGTTTGATAAATCAGATTCTTTCAGGCAGAAGCACATTTACTCATTTTACTCTGTCTATGGTCTTGAGGACATGGCAGAAGTGTTTTCGAAGGTCAGATCTGTTACTCAGCGTCAACGATCCCTGCCTTTACTCCAAGATATTGTGCGAAGATGCCGATCCGATGACAGTGTTGTGGTCCATCAGAGTCTTGTCGATTTACCGAGATTTATGAAGCAGTATCAAAAGTTTTTTTTTAATGTGTTTCTGGTGAAGGAAGCATACAAGGGAGAAGTTGAATCGCTCTTGAGCTCTTTGTTGAGTGTTCTAGACAAGTTTAAGTTTGATGATACTATATGCATCAAGGCTGCCAAGTGCATCGGCATGGTCGGTCTCCTTGATTCTGCCAAGTTCGAACTTGAAGCAAAGAAAGAACAATTGATTGTATCGTCCGATTTTGAAGATCACAATGAGAAGATGACGTTCATCTTGCGACTGTTGAACGAGCATCTGGTCCCAGCGTTTTGGTCAGCCAATACCCCACATCACCAGCTGTTCGTTGCATACTCCATGCAAGAGCTTCTTAAGGAGGTTCATCTCTCAGGAGTGGATCTGTCGCAACTTGGACCTAACAGTCGTGAGTCATTGTTATGGAAACAATTCACTGAAATCTCAAAGTCAACACTGGCCCCACTTATCAACTCCAGGTACACAATTTCCCCTGGTGAATACGCTGCCCCAGAATATCCAATTTTCAGTGAGGCAAAAGGCCATACTTCTTGGCTGAAAACTTTCACCCTTGATGTTCTGAAAAGAGCCAGTTTCGGTGAGCCGAATCGTCTTTTCAAGGTTTGTTCCGGTCTGATCAAGGATCACCATATCTCGTTGAGTTCCTTTCTTCTACCTTATGGTGTACTCCATCTTCTTGTTCACGGTACTGATGCAGACTTTCAAGTTCTGGTAACTGAAATCACCAACACGTTGACTTACAACACAGCTGAGGTAAATCCATTGGCTGTTGAGTCTTTGGAATCGGCATGTGAGTCTATTTTCAGCATTTTGGACTACCTGAACAAATGGGTTGTTTCAAGAACCCAGGTATTGAGGAAGACTAAAAAAACCAATGATCCTGGTGTCGAAAGAGTCAACTCCCTTCTTGTGGCTGTTCCTGATTACTTGGTTTCAAAGAGAGCTTTCCAATCCAATTCATTTGAACGTTCTTTGATGTCATTTGAGAAAAACTATAGAAACAACGGCAGTGATGCCTTTTCTGATTCCTTCACCACGCTCAAGAGCCTGTATGTTAACATTGGTGACTACGATGCGCTAGACGGAGCCTTGAAGATATTCTCCAATGATAGTTTGGATGATAGAATCGCGCAGCTTGAGTATAGTAACAATTGGAGAATGGGACAAGACTGCCTGAGAGCGTTGGGGAATATCAATGAATCCGACTCTGACGGCCCAAACTCTGAGACTGGTTTGTTCAAATCGCTGCTTGATCATGAACTGTATGATAACGTTCTTGAGAGGCTTGACTTGGTTGTCACTGAGGATAATATGCACAAAGAGATTCTAGATATAGGATTGAATGCCTCAATTCTTTCGGGAAAGTTTGAGGAGATTGAGAACTGGGTTCTGAAATTAGAAACATTCGGTGACCTCTCAGATACCGATAATTTGGTCCATTATAGTCTTGGTAAAGCCATAATTGCTATAAGAGATAAGAGAGACATCAGCTACCAACAATACCTTGAGAATATCTACTTGACCCTCGGATCTGGGCTTGGTCTCAGTAAGAACCTCACATTTGCAAAGATTGCGCCCGTTCTGGGACTGCTTCACTCCCTATCAGATTTGGAGAGCATCTTGAGCAACCGTCACGATTCTACCTCGCGCAGTGATTTGAAAGAATATCTACAAGGAAGGCTGAATGCTATTGGTGGTGATTTCAAGTCTACATGGCTTCTTTCGGTTCTGAGAAAGACCTTCTTCAGCGCAGCAGGAAGTGACAGCGATCTAGCCAATACAGTTGAGCTGTGGCTTGATTTGGCCAAAATATCAAGAAAGCATGGAAGGATAGACTTGGCGACGAGTTCTTTCATGCATTCCTACAATGCCAATGTATCAAACGCATTACCAGAGCACGTCTACAAGTTGAATGTTTTTGACCTTGATTTGGAGTACTCCAAACTCATTTGGGCCCAAGGAGACCACCCAAGTGCTTTGAAACTAATTGATATTCTAAGGAGCCAAGCTATCGACTCAAGTCTGGAACCGAGAAAGAAAGCACAAATTCAATTGAAGTATTCCAAGTGGCTGGATCAATCCAATAACAGTAACTCCAAAAGAGTCATAGATGAGTATATGGCTGCAATGAGACTTGACAAGAGTTGGGATAAGCCGCATTATATGCTGGCGAAGTACTACACCAAGATTTTGCAATTGAAAAGATCATCCTCCGAGAAATCAAGTATAAAGGACAACAACGGTGATCTTGAATTAAGAATTGTGCAATCTTACTGCAGAGCTCTTGACTTTGGAACCAAGTATCTCTTTGAAGGGCTGACCAAACTTTTGACCGTTTGGTTGGATTTTTCTGAGACTGTTCAAGAAGTTGATGAAGGCACAAGAAGTTCGAGAGTTGTTGTCTACAATGAGAAGAAAAAAAATCTTGATCATATCCATGAGGAAATGACGAAAAGGGCAGACTCATTTCCGAAGTACTACTGGTACACTGTTTTTTCCCAGTTGTTGTCTCGAATTCTTCATTCAAACAAAGCGACGTCTAGGATTATCGCCAGCATTGCTCATCGCGTTGTTGATGAGTATCCCTCTAGAGCACTATGGTCTGTGTTTGCTCAATACAAGTCTACGCAAGCTAATAGAGAAAGGAAGGGAAGAACTTTGATGGAGCTGTTTACTAGCTCTGAAGGACGAAACCAGAAAGTTACCAATTCCCAAATCATGACACAATCGAAGAGGTTATTCAATGCATTGATGTCTGTTTGCAAAAAGAGCATTCCTAAAAAGGCTAATGTTCTGTCGTTGAAGGATGATTTTGATTTTGACTTCACCACCATGCCCTCATATTTGGTTCTGCCTATTCAAAGAAACTTTGATATCACACTGCCCTCCTCTCTTGAGAACCTAAAGGACCATGACTGCTTTCCAAATTCTTCAACGATAACCATTGCTCGTTTCTACGATCGAGTTCACATTTTGCACTCGATGCAGAAGCCAAGGCGTCTTTTCCTTGTAGGGTCTAATGGTCAGCAATACAGCATCCTTTGTAAGCCAAAGGATGACTTACGAAAGGACGCAAAGCTAATGGAGTTTACAACAATGGTTGATCGCTTGTTGAAGAAAGATTTTGAATCTGAGAGACGAAAGCTGAACATTAACAAGTATGCAGTTATTCCGTTAAACGAAGATAACGGTATTATTGAGTGGGTAAAAGATACAACTACTATGAGGGATATTCTCCAAGATAATTATACTCAAATGGGAATAAGAATGGATATCCCAGCTATCAAGAAAGTCTTGGAAGCCAACATTGATCTGTCGGAGAAAGCCGAGAATTATAGACGGCAGGTGGAACCTATGTTCCCACCTGTTTTGTTCAAATGGTTCATCGCCAAGTTCCCGAATCCCGATTCATGGTACGATGCCAGAAATAACTATACACGAAGCACAGCAGTAATGTCCATTGTGGGATATATGCTTGGTCTTGGCGATAGACATGGCGAGAATTTGCTGTTTATGCCCAATGGAGGTCTTCTCCATGTTGACTTTGACTGTCTGTTTGATAAGGCCAAGAGTTTGGCGGTGCCGGAGGTTGTCCCCTTTAGACTAACAAGAAACATGGTGGATTCCATGGGCATCACAGGAGTTGAAGGCTCTTTTAGAAGATCATGTGAGGTCACCCTACAGCTGATCAGAAACAATGAAGCCATTTTGATGAACATTTTGGAAAGTTTTTTACATGACCCAATTATGGATTGGACATCCAAGAGATCAAAGAACAGTGGTCCGCAAGCTTCCCTTGATGTTATTAGAAAGAAGATTAGGGGAGTGTTAGATGAGGATGGATTGGCACTTGGAGTCCAAGGACAGGTTGACTACCTAATCAACGAAGCAACATCTGTGCATAACTTGTGCCGCATGTACGTCGGTTGGATGCCATTTTACTAACCGCGGATGAATTTCTTACCAGCTGATTTGATCAACGAATACTGACGACTCTAGCATTATTAATTGTATTGATCGCTGTTAATCACATTATCATTTTACTGCCAATTAAAGTATACACATATTCAGATGCGTCTAATGTATCTTCAATATCGATATATAGCTAATTACGAGTCATGTATCACGCATGGCTACAAATGATGCAGGAGATATCTTTTGCAGCAGTTTCATTCAAAAGTCAGATCGGTTATGTGTGTAGTATACTTCTTTGCACTAGTGCGCTTCCGCTTCCTTATTCTCATCTTTGTCATCCATGACCCGTGGGTAATTCTCAATCCGGTTTACGAGGTCCACTTCGGTGTTGACAATCTGCTCAGTGATTCCTTCCCGCACTTTCAATATAGACACTTGATCTTTGATGATGGCTGATTGCGACTTGATGATCTTCTCCTCATGAATCTCTCTTGGTGGTAGGGTAGGAGGTAAGGAAGGCTGCTCTAATGTTTCCTCTTGTGCGTGATCAAAAGTTGGTGGAGGCTTTCTGCTAGGAAGAGTAGGTGGTTTCAGGTTCGGAGCATGCTCCCTGGTAGGCAATTCTGGTGGGATCTTTGCACTAGGAGCTGACTTGTCTTGTGATTCATTTAGATCCTTTTCAGTCTCCTGCAGTGAAGAAATTGAAAGCGGTTTTCGCTTTGGATATTCAATCTTCTTTGGTGATTCTGTGTCACTTGAGGTAGTACAGGTGCCCGGAACTTCTGTATCCACGGTGTTCAAAGGTGGTTTGTTTGCTCCAGTATCAGGTTGAGTTTGTTCTGCAAGAGAGGGGTTTGATTCCAACTCATTCAAGTACTCTGACGGAAAGCTATGAGCCAGCGGAGCAAACTTTGATGCACTGTCCTTGGACTTGAGTCGTCTGAGATCTTCTTCGCTATCTCTTGGTCTCGGCTTTGGATGGCTATCGGTCGAAGCATTAGACCTTCTTCTGGAAATCATCTCAGGCTGCTTGTAGCTTGGTTCTGAAGACTTTGGAGTTGAAGGGCCTGATGAGTCTCTCTTCTCTGAATACCACTTACCAATTTTCTTCAATCCGTTGGACAATGTCTTCTTACCAGAAGAAGCCTCCTCTGAGATTGATTGCATGGTACTAGTTTTTGATGGTTTTTCAACATCTTCTGTCTCCGAGATTGGAGAGTTGACATATGAGCCATTTGCAAGGAACTGATCGTTGGACGTGCCTAAATGCGGTTCACATTTTTTCTTTAAACCGTTGAATGATGAGCGAGATCTCACAGTTTGGTTGTCTCTTGTCGATCCCTCTTCGCTTGTCGAAAACGGCTCACTTTCAGCAGTGAGCTCAGAGTTCAAGGACTCTGTATTGAAAGTCGCAGGGTCGTCATAGTCAACATCAAACTCGTTGGCGTACCCAGTTTTCTCCTCTGGGTTCACGTGGTGGGTGTCAGAATCCTCTTGTGGTCTCATACTTATATCCCAAATTCCACCTCTGTAAAACTCATCAGAAGTATCGAAGAAGCTCACATCATCCCAGAACGGAATCACTAGAGATTCTTTCACTGCACCTCTGAGCTTATTTTCAATAACCTTGTTGATCATGTTATAGGATATCTGGCGTTGTGAAACAACAGGTTCAACAGTAAGGTCGATTTCAGGCATCTCCTCAAAGGCATACCACAATCTTGACGATGGCGGTGGCTTCATGCACAATATCATTGGGCCCTCCATCCTATTCAAGGTGACAGCGAGCAATAAGCTGACTTCACGTGCCTTGAAAGCGCCGCCCAGATTGATGTTAGCTGTGGTGGAAACTTGCAATGAAATCTTTCCCTTGTAGAGAAAGTTGAAGCCAACTCTTGTCGAGCCGTCCGGGTTCAGTTCAAGAAGTTTAGGGGAGCTGATAAATGGGGCCGAGTCACCGACATCAACCTTCTGGATTTGAAAGTCATCAAGGAAGCCAGGTTTGTTGATCTTGTCGAGTTTCTTGAGCAATCTTTTTCTAATGACATCCTCAAAGTACTCTGTCTTTTGCAAGCTCAAAAACACTCTTCCCACAATGGCATTGAGCCAGCGAGTTTGTAGTTGACCTTCAGAGGAATGCAAAGTTTGAATCAATGAGAGAATGTGAGCAGTGTTGAAATGAAGCGGGTTGGCATAGATGTTGGGCTCTGTCTGGTCAAGTTCGGACCCGGGCAGCTGTACGATGTCTCTCTTTGTCGCCTTGATGAGGTCAAAGTACCAATCCTCCTTCTCAAAGTTAGTGTCTGGGTAAATGAAAAAGCCCATATGCTTTGGTGGGACTTTTCCATTCTCCAATATATCGAGAGTGGAGAGGTTGGCTTGATCCTGGTCCAAAGACGCCGAGGAATGCTTGGGTGGCTGGTCCGATTGACTTCTTGGGGTCTTTTTCAACACGCAGATGGCACTCTTCTTCGTGAACAGCTCCGCCTCGGTCAAATTACGGGGCCACATGGTGACAATGTTCTTGGAAAGGACAACGACGTGCTGAACATCCTTCTTGGTCTCGTCCTTGTAGAGAAAGAGATTACCGTGCCTGAGGACGCCGTAGTACCTGTTCTTCCTGCGGACTGCTTTGGACACTGCCTGGTTTTGGTTGCCCTTCCTTGCGGGCTGGTCGTCGGCAGGGTCGTGCCTGGAGTCGGGCTGTTGAGGCTGCTGCTGCGGCTGCTTCTTTAGTGCCGTGTTTTTGACTAGCTTGTACAACGTCGTGTACGCGGACTGGTTTTCCGGTGCCTTTTCCTCGAGCTGCTTGTCGTTGGCGTTGCTGATGAACTGGTGGTACTCCCTGGTCACAGTGAGCCAACCGGCCCTGAAGGCATTGACGCCAATTGTGTGTCTCTCCTCAATCTCTGTCATCTTCAGCGCCTGGTACTCGTCCAGCGCAAACTCTGACAAGTCGTCATCCTCATCTTCTTCAGAGGCCTGTTTCTTTGGCAATACAAAGATGCAGTAAACGACACCCAAAATAAGCAGCGGCGGCAACGTGAGGCCGCCGATGATGTAAGTCAGGACAATGGCTCTCCAACCCATAGACGCAGTGAAAAGAATCTCAATGGCTCTCGCAAAAAAGTCTTTGCCGCTGGAATTGGCTGTGTTATAATGTCGTCTACAAAGGAAGAGAGAACAGTTCAACAATGACGTATTGATCGTTTGTGTGACAGATCCGAGGATAGTGTACGTAAAACCTTTTCCCCGGAATTCTTCCCCTCCACGCCAATTCACTGACTCCGTTAACATGTCAGTGTGTGCAAGTTCCTATCCAAACAGGAAGTTTTTCAATGGGAGCGTTATCCCACAGAGCATAACAAATACCTACAGCTTCAATTGGATTGTTTTTACTCAACAATCGACAGGGTTGGGGGGTTTTTTTTTGTCCCTCTGTTCAAGTATGCAAAATTAACTTCCGCTAACAAGGCTGATCACAAAAAACCTTTGACAAATGCACCAAGGACCTGTGTATAGCCACGACCAGAGGGCCGCTCAAAGTGCAGAATGGCTCCTGTACGTGCTAAATCTCCTCTCGCAGAAGAAGGTCGCCGTTGTTCTGCGGTTTGTGCGCTTCTCCTGAGAGCCTTCCCTTCCTCAAATACTGAAATGGGATGACAAAAAGACGGAGAATAATTAACCCTCCGACATTATTGTTGCACTACAAAACACACACTTTTTCTCTCTCTCTCTCTCTTTCTCTCTCCACTTTTTCTTATCTCTTGAGATGGCAACAAGGTATCTTGGTGCTTATCTGGGTCACAATGGTTTTCAAGTTCACCATCGATAAGTACTTGGACCCGCATGTGCCAAGGTCACAACTGCACCGGCTGCCTCACCCTGTCTCCCATTTCCTCGGTCATCGGGACACACCGCCACCGGCAATGCCCGACTACGTGTTCTGGATGGACGTCTTCATTGGTACTTTTGTCGGTTTGCTGACAGTGGAAGGTGTCTTCCTCCACTCGCATGTGTTCCAAGCCCACCACGCACCGGTGCTCATCGCCAGTTACGGTGCCACCGCAATTCTCGTCTTCAACGCATCCCAGGTGCCCTTGGCACAGCCACGCAACGTGTTTTGTGGCCAGGCAGTGAGCTCGGTCATTGGCATCTGTCTGTTCAAGCTGTTTGAGCTGAGCGCAGCGGGGCAAAAGCACATGTACGTTGGCGCAGCACTCTCGACAGCGATTGCAAGCGTCGTCATGTCCATCCTCGGCTGCATCCACCCACCGAGCGGTGCCACTGCTCTGATCCCGTTCACCGATCCTCAAGGCATCGGCCAAATGGGGTGGTGGTACATCCCAGTGCATCTCGTCAGCACGGTGCTAATGCTCGGCGTCGCCCTGGTGACAAACAACTTCTTTAGAAAATACCCTGTTTACTGGTGGACAAGTTACCTCAAGTCCAAGCCTGAGGACGTCGAAGTACAGGAGTTTGAGTTGGTGCAGGATCAGGGGCCGACGGCGAGGAAACCAGATAGTGGCAACAAAGAGGAGCTCCATAAGATGGCATTTAGCACACTCCACGACGCGCTGGGTCCCTCACAAAGCCATGACTTGCACCCGCTCTTCAGCAGCGACACCGTTGTCGGTGGCACAACTCACCCAGGCAGGGAGATCCTCATCACTGCAGACAAACTGCTGGTGCCAGAGGTGCTCGAGTTGAGTGAGGTGGAAATGCAAGTATTGGGCTCCATCAAGCTCAAACTGCAAGAGTATGAGGAGTACCAATCATCACCAAGAGGCTAGCTAAAAAAAAATATATAAAAATCCGGCCTTGCCTAATTAGATCAGCATTTGTAGCCAGTTAGTCGGCGCCAGTCCTCACAAACTTTGGCAGTCTTGACGTGTCAACCAAGATTTCTCCTTCAAAAGTCTCAATGAACTCAATGTCACTGTCGCCTTTGCCACCGGCAAACTTGTCGTACTCGCTAAAAATACCAGTCATGCTCCATCCTTGGAGCAGTTTCCTCATGATACCGACCAGGACCCCGATCCGGTGCTTTCCCTTGTTGGAGTGGATGAGCATTGGGTAGTTGCCGTGATCAAGGATGATCTTCAAAGCGGCGAGGATCGCGTGTGGATCATTCATGATAAATGGCTCCTCGGAGGACTTCATCTTGATGTATTTGAACTCAATTCCTTCCTCTTCGAGAAACTTGTAGTACTCAAAGTTGTCCTCCTTGTCGCCCAAGTAAATCACCGTCTTCAAGTTGAGACGCTTGAGGTAGGCAAAGTTGACAGGGACAGGGTGTCCAGATCTGTAGATCCCTTCCTCAACCAAAGAGAAGTTCAAAGGCGGGACAAACACGCGCTGCCTGCTCTGTGCTGAGGTCATTGATTGCGAGGGGCAGCCTTGTCCAAGTCTAGTTTCAACGTTGTTGATCTTGTTGTTGTTGTTGTTGTTGTTGATCTTCTTTTTTGCTGGAGGGTTGGCTCAGTGTGACCCTACCAATATGGCACGTGCTAGGACGACTGGGTTAGCCATCTGGGGGAAAAAGAAAGGTTGCCTTGAAGCGTGAGGTTGGTGACACAAGGCTGAAACTAAACGTGCGCGACGAGCATTAATCAATTCATTGGGCAGGGTGGCTTTTCTCAATTGAGTTGCCGTGAGTGTGTGTATACAACAATTGGTCCCCACATGCAATTGCAGTTTGATGGACTCAATGGAAACATCTCCGTTGCAGATGCGCATCCCGCAGCCATAACTCGCATGTCGGTGGGCGAATGAACATTTGAGTGACTACTCAGGTTCTGTGGGTCGAACCAGTGGCCTTGAGAGCTGGCCATTGGCGGTGGGGGGGCCAATATGAGGCACTCTCAATTGGGTGTGTGGGTGTATATCCGGCTTTGCAAAGACGGTTTTTGGGGCGCCCGCGCGTCTCGTGGAAGGTTGCCCCAGTGGTCACCGCGAGTGGTCACCGCTTGTTTATTATTAAAGAGAGTAAAGATGCCCTAACAGAACACCATAAAGCCAGGGTCCCAACCAGATCGTACAACTGTGCTGAGTTTCCGGGGACCTTTTCGACAATTTTCCCGGGTCGACAACCCAAAACAAAGAAAGAAAAAAAACGCGCGAAGCTGACAGTTGTATACAGTGAAAGCTGCCTTAAAAAAAAAAAAAAAAAAAAAGTTAAAAAACAAACGCTATATTTTGCTTGCCTGTTTCTCTAAGTACAGTCACTCACTCAAAAACCAATGGCCTTCCAACAGCTGCTGGCCCAGACGTTGCACTCCGCCCGGCGCACCAACAAGCTGCTGCTCGGCGTCTTTGGCCTCACCCTGGTGCTGTGGCTCTTCACATACACGCCGCACGCGAGTCGACTGGTGGAGTCGTTCCAGGCGGACGACAACCAGTTCATCGAGTACGCGCAGCAGGTCGGCGCTACCCAGCGCCCGCACACGGTCAAGCAGCAGAAGTTGCAGTCGCAGGACGTGCTCGGCTTCCTCAGAAGCAGCGGCGAGCTCGGCGCTGACCAGGACACGTTCTTGGACGAGACCAACGCGGAAGACGGGCTCGAGCTGCTCGACTTTGACCGCTCCAACATCAAGTACATCTACCCGGAGGTGATTGACACGCTTTACAACTTCACCGACAAGGACGCCGTTGATTGGAGTAGACTGGCGTATGTTTTGTACGCCACGTCGAAGCCGCACATGTGCAACACGCTGATGATTTTTGCCGAGTTGAGGAAATTCAACACGCGTGCGCAACTCGTGGTCCTGGTGAAGGAAGAATTCATCACCCAGCCAGACAAGTTCCCGTACGAGTACAAGACCTTGACCGAGTTCTCGCAGAAGTACAATGTCATTTTGAAGCCGACAGAGGTGATTCAAATTGGCGGTGACTCGGTCAACATTTGGTTGTCCTCCTACACCAAGCTGATGGTTTTCAACCAGACCGAGTACGACCGTATTATTTACATGGACTCGGACGCGCTGTTGCTCAAGGACAACCTCGACGAGTTATTCTTCATCCCTCCTTGCAAGATGGCAGTCGCGACGGCCTATTGGCACACGAGACGGAAGTTCCGCGAGATGTCGCACGACGAGATCAAGAAGAAGTACAACCCGGACGACTGGGGGTTCAAGCCGATGACGGTGAAGAAGCGTGCCAACAAGCTGTCGCAGTTCATCCAGAAGAACATCCTGTCCTACGTTGACCCGGCGACCAAAAAGCTCCCAGTTGTCTCGCAGGCTGTCGAGTCGGCCTCAGTCGACAACCTGAGGGCCCAGGTCAACAGGAAGAACTTTTACACCAATTTGTACAACAACTTGCCCTCGTACCCGACTTTGAAAGAGTTTGACCTGACCAACATTGTCATGGTGATTGAGCCTACGCCGCAGTTGTACGAGAAGGTTGTCAAGGCGATGGCTGAGAAGAAGAAGGACGAGTACGACATGGAGCTTGTCCAGAACCATTTGTTTGCGTTCTTTGACATTTTGTCGAGACAGCAGCAGCTGTCGAAGGAGAACTTCCCGGACTATCCGTTCGCCAAGCGGTTCACCGAGTCACCGGAATTCCTGCTCTTGCCGCACCAGGTTTACGCCACCATTTCGCAGCAGCTGAACATTGACGAGCTGGCGCTGCACAACTCGTACATGGCTGACGCGCACGAACAGATCTGGACGGAGCTCAGGATCCCAACCGACTCGGGCAAGAGGGCCTACTACGATATTGAGCTCCTCAACAATGCCGGCGACATTATGTACCAGCAGATGAAGTACTTCCACTTCTCCGACGCGCCAATCCCAAAGCCTTGGTTCCTGCAGAAGTTTGACAGGGGGTACATGCAGGCGAGACGCCGTTGTCCCTCACACCCAGACTTTGCGTCCACCAGAGAGGGACTCGTCAAGCCCGCGCACAACACCAAAGACTGCACCGGTGGTACGCACTGGGAGAACATCCACAAGATCTTCAAGCAGACCAGAAAAGAGGTTTGTGGCCTCGATCTCGTTGAGACCGACGAGGACACTTACTACAAGGTCATTAACTAGTCCTGTAATATGTTCAAAAAGGGAATAAACACCGTTTTTTTTTATGGTCCAAGGACCCAACCGACACCTTTATAACTCAGCTCGAGAAGTTTGTTGTTTTTTTTTTGAAACCTTATCCCGCGTTGAACCCTGTTGAATCTGGATTCGCGGTTTCTTTTTTTGGACTTTGAGATCAAAACATAAACAAAAAAAAATAATCCTCCCACAATTCACTCAAAAAAGAAAAAGAGAGAAAAAAAAAAAAAATGAGAACAAGAAATGTATACCTTGAATTCTCTGTAGGGGCCCTATATAAATCCTAAGAGCCAACGGGGGCTACTCTTTATCACATGGCAACCACAGCTCCAAAAATGCCCACTCTGGGCGCCGGCAACACGCCAACGACGACGACATTGGCCCCAGCCACAGCCACAGCCACCACCACCACCAAAGCAGGAGGAGGCATGCCCAACCTGGGAACCACCAAAACTGCCGCAACTGGTGCAACCACGCCGGCAGCTGGGTTGCCCAAGCTGCCAACGACAACGACAACGGCGCAGGGCAGTGGCAGTGGCAGTGGCGGTCTCGGCCTTCCGCCCGTCGCAAGTGCCCCAACAACGACGTGGGCGACCCCAATCATGACACCGCCTTCTGCCCACAACAATCCAAACGTGTGGAGATCCAGTGCGCCTTCTGGGCTGGTGTTTATCGTGGTGGGCTCGATTGCCGGCTTCTTTCTGCTGATCTTTGGCGTGCTGCTGCTGGTGAAGCGGTACATGGCGATGAAGAATGCGCAGGGCTCGTTCATGTCGCTGGACTCGTCGTCGTCGTCGTCTTACCACGACGATGACGCTGAGGACAAGGACCTGCTGTACTCGTCCGTCTCATCGTCCAGCAACCAGATGCTGAAGTCCCCGTCCAGACCGGTCAGCAAGATCCCCTTGCTGTACCACAACGAGAAGGAGTTTGCCCCTTCAACGGCAGACTTGGGCAATACGACTGCCGACCAGGAGGCAAACCCTTACTCTCCTTTGAACGACGCTGGAGGGGCTGCTTTTGACCTGGCTGCCAAGCGAAGATCTTCCATGTTTTTGTCGCCAACGGCCGAGGTGATGACTTTGAACAGGCACAACCACAGCCACCACCACAGGATCATTGGAGGGCCGGGCTCAGTGACGAACCTGTCGTCCGTTTACTCGCCGGAAAAGTCGGCCTACTCCTCCCAGCAACGTGTCAGCACCCACGACAACTCGATCGATGTGTCGCTGGGCGCAGCGGACGCGGACGGTGCAGCGGGAGCGTCGTCGAGGGGTGCCAACAGACAGAATAGGACCATTCCAAGTGCCTATTTGGAGAGCATGTTTGAAAACGATGCCTAGCTGCACAACGGGGCTATATATTTACTTTATGGGTTGTTATATTCATACTGATGCATCTGCAAGGCGCTGTAGATCTTACAACATTGACACTGAAGAGCACCAAAAGGTGGGAAACCAAAAAAAAAAAAAAAAAAAAAAAAATATTAAAAGCACTTGGGGGAATGACAAAATGGGTATAAGAAATCAGACAACAGTAACAGGGGGGGGGAGGTGGGGGTCATCTCTTTTTTACATGACAACGCAGCTCTTGTCACTGTTCTCGGCCTCGTCGGAAGCACCCTTTGGCTTGGCCGTCAGGGCACATCTGGCAGCCTCTGTGAAGGCCTCGTTGACGCCTCTGTTCTTCTTGGCAGAGCACTCGAGGTAGCGGAGGGCGCCGATCGACTTGGCCATGCTGAGTCCCTCCTCGTAGGTGATAAGCTCCTTCCTTCTGTGATTTGCTGGCGCCTCGTCATCCTCCTCAGTGTTTCTCAGGTCGCACTTCAAAGCCACAAGCACGAGCTTGACGCCCTCGCAATGGTCAGCAATCTCGCCGACCCACTTCGACTTGACATTCTCGAGCGAGTCGCGCGAGTCAATCGAGAAGCAGAGCATAATGGTGTGCGTGTCGGAGTAGCTGAGCGATCTGAGACGGTCAAACTCCTCCTGACCAGCAGTGTCCCACAGGGACAGCTTGATGCTCTTGTTGTCGACAAAGATGTCGTGCACATAGTTCTCAAACACGGTCGGCTCGTACACCTGTGGGAAGTAGCCCCTGGTGAACACGTTCAGCAGCGAGGTCTTACCGCAGGCACCGTCGCCCAGGATCACAATCTTACGCTGCAGTGGCTTTGGGGCGCTTCCGCAGAGTGGCATGGTGGCAGGTGTGGAGAAGTGGAGAGGCTTCTGTTTGAGAGAGATGTTTGTTTTGTTTGTTTGTTTTTGTTTTGTTTTGTTGTTTTTCTTTTTTTTTGTTGTTTTTTTTTTTTTTTTGAAGTCCAGCCTTTCGCGAGTGCAATGTCAATTTTGGTGTTGGGACAGCCCTGTGTGTCTTCCTTTGCAGATTATGAGGAACGGTTCTGTCTTACATGTTTCATCTCATAAACCAATGCATTAGTGTGGATATAGATACAAGTCAACTTTTGTTGTTGTTTTTTTTTCCTCTTTTATAGGACGTCCTTGGCCGAGGAGCTCCCAGAACTCTCCTGCTTGTTCTTCTTGAGCATCTCAACGGCGTAGGAGTGTCCCTTCCAGGCTGGGACTTCAAACAGGTAGTCAACAGCCTCAAGCGGGATGCCTTTCGTCTCCGGGTAGAAGAACCAGATGTACAGCGGCGCCACGGTCATGCACCCAGCGAACAGGAAGTATACGCCGTACCCCATCGCGTTGAACATGTTCCCCGTGAATCGGGCAAAGATGAAGGCCCAGAACCAGTTCGACGACGCGTTGACCGAGGACACCAGCGAGCGGACATTCTGGTCAAACAGCTCGGCACAGTAGACCCAGCAGGTGCCGTTGAACGCGGCGCCGTAGGCAAACGTCCAGATGTAGAACATGGCCAGCGCGGCCCGGCCACCGTTGTCGAGCTTGGTGTTCCCGGCGGCGAGCCTCTCCTCGGGCTTCGAGACGTAAATGTAGGCCCCAAGGTACCACATCGCAATCCCGCACGGCGCGCAGCCACTCAGGAACGCGGCACGGCGACCCCAGGCGTCGACAATGAAGAAGAGCCAGACGACAGCCGCGACGAGCTTGATGGCGCCAAAGACACCGGTCGACAGGTACTTGGAGCTGCTCGACGACAGCCCAATCGACTGGAAAACGGTGACCGAGTAGTAAGTGACGGCGTTGATGCCCGAGGAGTTCTGGAGCATGAAGGTCGAGGTCGAAATGACGAGTCTCTTGATATACTTTGGCGTGGTGAAGATGGTCTTGATCTGCTTCAAAATTCCCTCGCCGTACATCTCCTTCTTGTACTCCCGCGAGCCCTCCATCGCGGCGATCTCGTACTGGACAAACTCGTGCTCGGCAGGCAGGTTGGTGATGTACGCGAACTTCTCCTCGGCCTGCTCCCGCTTGTATCTCGAAATGAGCCATCTCGGGGACTCAGGGACAAAGAAGACACCGACCCAGAAGATGGCGGACGGGATCAGCTGGACAGCGAACGGGGTCAGCCACTGCGACGTTGGGTCAGCGATGTGTTTGGAAACACCGAGATTTATCCAGTAGCCAACCAGGCCTCCCACTTGCCAGGCAATCTCCCAGAGGCCAGAGAGCTGGCCTCTGATGCTGGCTGGCGAGATCTCCGAGACGTACATCGGGGTGATGCCAGAGCAGAAGCCAATGCCGACGCCGGTGATGACCCTACCAGCGTAGATGGCGCCCAGTCCACGGTCGCTGTTTGAAATAAGGGAAATGGCGGCGCCAAACGTCAGGAAGAAACCAGACAAGTTCAAGGCGAGCCTCCTGCCAAACAACTCGCCGAGAGGGTAGACCATCAAGGCACCAAAGAAGGCACCAACGTGGAAGACGGAGATGATGTTGGACGTGGTCAGGGTCCGCTCGGACTTGGACATCGCGTTGAAGCCAAACTCCTCGCGGAAGGAGGGCAGGGTCACCGTGCCACCGATGAAACCAGTGTCGTAGCCCGAAATCACTGCACCAAAAGCAGCGATCGAGGCAAACAGGTACACCTTGAAGTTGTAGATCTCCTCCGGGATCGGGATCCTCGAGTTCTCCACCGCGGATCTCTTGAAGACGTTGTGGAACTTGAATCCCATCGCGGCAACTGGTCTGTGGGGTGTGGGGGGGACTAATGGACGATGTGACCCATTTTCCACCTTTTTATTTTTTTTTTTTATTTTTTTGCCCACCAAACCGTAGGCTGGGGTCGATTCTGGCGTTATAATTTTTCTTTTTTTTGCCCAGCCCTCGCAGTGAGATTTATAATATTCCACGGGGAACTATTTGGCCTTTTCCAATTACGAGTTGGGCACAGGCCAAAGCAGGGCATCGTTTGATGCGGGGCCCAAAAAAAAAGAAAAACAAATGAAAGAAGTTCCTGCGAGGCAGTTTTCAGGGTCCAGCCGTTGATCTGTTCGGCATTGCAGTCTAACGTTCTTTTTGGGTTGCCTTCGATAGCCTTCAATAGCCGTTCAGTGTCGTTTCTTTTTCTTTTTCTTTTTCGGCCTTTTCCTTTTTCTTTTTTATTTCCCCCAACGTTTTCGTAGTAGCCCTGCACATAACGAGAACTCCGGCTCTCGAGACATTCAAAAGTACAAGAGGAGGTCCAAGTAAGATACCTGCACTCCTTGGCTTTAGTCTTTTAGGGAAAGGAATCCACGGTGTGGGGGCGTTTTTGCCCGTTCTTCGGACAAGCTCACACGATAACAAAGCGCACTTGCCGGATTAATCTGGCGAATTTCGGGGAAACTCAATATTATGTAAAACATCTCAACTTTGAACTCAAAACCTTAAAAACGTAGAAAACTTAGGAATTAGGAACATGTGATTACGTCATGCTGTTGACTCATCCCCGGATCCACTGAGGTTCAAATCAATCCCATCGATATCCCACGCTTTCCATCATCAACACACAGAAATTAAAATGGCATCTTTTAACCTGGATACCCTTGTCAGACCTAACATCCTCTCCCTTGAGCCCTACCGTTGTGCCAGAGAGTAAGTGCGACACCAAACGTTCCAATTCCCCCCCGCCCACACCACCTCCGAAATGCTGCTAACCTTTGATAAGCGACTACAAAGAAGGCATCCTTTTGGACGCCAACGAGAACGCCCATGGCCCGGCTCTCGTCTCCCTTCAAGCCAAGGAGGAAGTCTTGGAGCTCAACAGATACCCAGACCCTCACCAGGTTGACCTCAAGCAGGGAATTGTCGATTTTAGAAACGGGGAGAACGTCTTTGCGCTGGGCCAGTCGCAGCTCTTGACCCCGGCCAACCTGTGCCTCGGTGTCGGCTCTGACGAGAGTATCGACGCCTTGATCCGCACTGTGTGTGCTCCGGGCAAGGACAAGCTTCTGATCTGCCCGCCAACTTATGGAATGTACTCCATCTCGTCCGCTATCAACGATGTCGACATTGTCAAGGTCCCGTTGAACTTTGACACCTTCCAGATTCAGCCTGAGCTGATAAACGAGCACTTGGACAGGGATCCGTCCATCAAGATTGTCTACATCACCACCCCGGGTAACCCAACTGCCGCCAAGGTTGACCTCCAGTTGATTGAGCAATTGCTCGGAAATGACAAGTGGAATGGTGTCGTTGTCGCTGATGAGGCCTACATTGACTTCTCCCCGATCGGCTCCTCTTTGTCGACCCTTGTCAACAAGTACCCGAACCTGGTGGTAATGCAGACTCTATCCAAGTCGTTCGGCCTTGCTGGTATCCGTCTGGGTATCACCTACGCCAATGAGAGGCTGGCATCCATCTTGAACGCCTTGAAGGCCCCCTACAATATATCCTCTTTGACTGCAGATGTCGCCTTGAGAGCCTTATCAAAAGAAAGCGTCAAGAAAATGAGATCCACTGTCGACCTGTTGAATCTGGAGAGGGGCAGATTGCTGGAGGAACTGCTCAAAATCCCTGCTGTCAAGAAGAACATTGGTGGTTTGGATGCCAACTTCCTCCTCATTCAGTTCCAAAACGCCGTGGGCGAGCCAGACTCAGCCTTTGCCAAGGCAATCTACGAGAACTTGGCCAACGCCAAAGGTGTCGTTGTCAGGTTCAGGGGTTCTGAGCCAGGATGTCCAGGTGCGTTGAGAATCACCGTGGGAACCAAGGAGGAGAACGATGCCCTGTTGGAGAGATTACAGACTGTCATCAGCGAATTGAAATAGATTGATACTTAGATGAGGGAACTACTGGATTGGTTCAATTAACGAAACAGTTATAAATTATCACTTGTCCCGCATGTAGTTAATTAGAAAGTGGAGGTGAGCTTTTCAATGCTCTGGGATCTGTAAAAATCACCAACGGCTTTGGCCTTGGCGAGCGTCTCAGCTGCAGAGTCAAGCCTCAACTGGTTAAGGGCCTTCTTGTACTCCTCACCTGGAGCCAAGGTGGATGTTTTCTTCAAACTCTCCAAGATCGCCTCATGATTCTTGTTCAACTGTGCAATTCTGGAAGAGATGACCTTGCTATCACTGGCATAACCTCTGGAGATAGTGCTCAAATAGTTGACCATACTTTGTAAAGCATTTGGGTTCAGAGTCTCAGTATCACTCTGAGACTTCAATGCATCAAAAGCAATCTTGAGCACGAGAACCTTCTCCTCAGCAGTTCGCAAAATATTGTTGTTTTCGGTATTTTGCTTTCTGATCTTCTGTTGTAGCAAATTGGCGTCAAACGGCAACTCCCTGGAATCACGAATCTTTTTGTTCTCCTTGGACTCAAGCGAGAATATCTGCTCCCTCAAGAATTGAGAGGTCTGCAGTTGCTGCTTCAACTCATCTCTGATACTCTCTAGAGTTGAGAGCCTCTCAGACAACTCAACACCGTGGCCCTCAGCCACTGGAATCTCACCATCAACAAGCTCGACAAGTCTCTCAATCTCACCCAATCTCCATTGGTAGGCAAAGCCCAATGACTGAACACCGTGCTCAACTTCCACCTTCAGATGATCATTGATGAACTCACGAATGTCCAAGGAGTTCTCAGCAAGAACAGATAGTTCCGCATTGGTGTCGTAGATCACCCTCTCAATTGCATTCAAGACGGGATCCTTGTGCATAGGTGGGTATTTGACATCCTTCAATGTAACATATGACTTTGGAGCAGCGGGCAGCGAGAACTCGCCTTGGTAAGCTTCATCACCGTCAAATGCCTGCGTGTCAACAGTCTTGAACTCAATTGGCTCAGTTTGGACTTCGGCCTCAGCCGTCTTCGGTACAGCATTTGTAGACTTGTCAGTACTCTCATATACTGTCTGCGTGGCCTGTACTTGGTATAGGTGTTGATCACGGTCAGGCTGTTCTCTGTCAGTACCTTCTGGGTTGAGATCTTTAGCCTGGTTGTACAGATCCTCTTCACTCGTTGGAATGGAGAAGTTGTCATCATCTTGCTCCTCATCCTCTTTGGCATCCTCCTTCTTTTCAGTCTTTGGTGATTCTTCGAGCCTCAATTCTGTATGGACTTCTTCAGCAAGAGCTTCGTCAACCTCATCATCGGTTTGCGACTCTTCAATTTTGAGGTTTTCTTGGATGTCTTCATCCAACTCGTCAATGTTGCTATCATCTTCTATGTCAGAGGTATCGATCTCCTCCTCAGAGGACTCTTGGCTCTCTTCAATATGGCGTTCGTCTTCCGCATCATCCTCCTCAGAGTCAAGGTCATCAACCTCTTGAGATGAATCTTCTTCTCCATCATCCTCCTTAAATTCAGCCTTATCATTTTCAAAAGTTTTGGTGTCATTTGTGCCGTCGCCAAAGATGTTCTTTCCACCAAAATCATTGAGTTTGTTGGCAAAGGCACCAAAGCCCGAAGTGCCTGTACTCAAAAGATTTGGTTTTTCGTTAAATTTGGTGGTAGATTTCGAGTCAAATGCAGTCGCACCAAATGTAGACTGGCCAAATGCGGATTGGCCAAAGGTAGAGCTGCCAAAGGATCCTGCAGAAGAGCCAAATGATACATTTCCAAACGACGTTGGGCCTTGTCGCTGTGAAGATGCTGTATTAGCTGACTCAACTTGTTTTTCTTCCTCCGCTTTCTCTTCTTTCTCTTCCTCGCTGGAGTTGAACTCCGCTTCGGAGGATTCGGAGTCTGATGGAAGCCTGGTTTCAGTGGCAGTAGCTTCCTCGGTGCCAGACAAAAAGGAGTTACTTTGACCAAAGGAGAATGCGCTATCCTCTTTCACCTGAGACTGGACAGCCCTCTCGTTCGGTACACGACTTTCATTCTCACCCTTTGCCAAAGATGCAAATGGAGAGTCAGCGTTCTGTGTAGGTTTTCCAAATGAGGCAAATGGAGAGTCGGACATCGTACCCTCTTTCTTTCCAAACGCTGCAAATGGTGATTCCGACTTTGAATCTCCTCCAAAAACAGTTTCCTTGTTGCTCAAAGATGCGAATGGAGATTGGGTTGTTGAGGCCATATTATCACCAAAGCCAGAGAAACCAAAGGCCGAGGAACCGGTAACTTGCTTGCCTTGACCGAATCCTGAGGATCCGAATGCTGAACCGTTATCTGTGGAGCCAAAAGTGCTCTTGCCAAATGCCGAGCTACCAAAAGGGGCTGACTTGTTTTCAACTGGAGCTGATGAACCAAAGGTAGTTGTGCCAAACGTAGATGTGCCAAATCCCGAAGATCCAAACGCCGGCTTGCTTGCAGTCGAAGAAGATCCAAAGGTAGTTGTTCCAAATCCAGAAGAGCCGAAGGCAGGCTTTTCCGTGGAAGTCGATCCCATTGTGGAAGTCCCGAATCCTGAGGACCCAAATCCTGATGATTCAAGTGGTGGTTTACTCTCCGCAGTACTGCCAAATGTGGAAGTACCAGAGGCTAGGGCGGTGTTAATTGAACCGAATGGAGATGATGTGGACTTAGAGCCAAGGACAGCAGGTTTGCTGTTCCCGAACGGGGAAGAATCTCTGAAAGGATTCTCAACCCTCTTCTCCTCCTGAGAGGCTGAAGTTAGCTCTGGCTGTTTCGAAGATGAAGTACCAGATGTGGCTTGGTTGTAGAGGCCGTCCTCGTACGAAACCACAGAATCCTTCTTGAAGTTTCCACTCTTTATATCGTGGACATGAAAGAGGTACCAACCATACAATCTACCATCTTGACCAAGGACCCACACAATCGGAAGCCATTCGGCCTCTGGAATGCTCGTATTCACATCGTAGACGGGACCGTTGTTGTTTCTCGGGTCAATGATCATGCCGATCGGGTTGATATCGTTGTCCGTATCTGGATTCATTGGCAACGATGCTCTTTCCGCATCATTCCCTGGTAAGAGGATCTCTATGTCAGTCAACGCTGAAAGCTCTGGGGAAACAGACGAAGAGATGACATTGAGCTCCTTCATGGAATCGCAGAGGCCTTTGAAAGAAGCAGCGTATAGAGTGTGCTTCCTCCACACAGTACCAGAGGCAACAACAGCGTCAAATGACTCCTTGAATATGTAGCCTCCGTCACTCTTCTCGACGAAAAAGGTCTTTGAATCCAGGAATGCATCTTCTTCAGCCTCATACTCAGGCAGTTCAGAGTATAAAATGATGAGTTTGTCGCTCAACAGCCAAGTGATGGCTAGTGGCAAGACTCCTTCTTCACTCAGCGCCTCCGGATGTGAAATAACCTCCACTTCTGAGCCTTCAAGATTGATCTTAGTTATGGAACCATCGGTCTTTGCAAGAGCAAGTTGTTCCCCAGTTGGAGACCAGTCGAAATCCAGAACTTCTGAGAAAATTGAGGACAATCTCTCCGTTTCCAAGTTGAGGAAGTAAAAACTGTTGTTGGAGTCTGTGATGGCAATGAGATCAGGTTGCTTGAATGAGGTTGAAACTTTCTCGATCGTACCTGGAATGTCCACGCTTTTGAAAGCACCCTCAGTTGGGTTGAAAGAGCCTTTATCCAATGTGATGTACTTGATCTGTTGGTCTTGTGAGAATAAGAAGTGTTTCTCATCTTTTGTGAATAGGACGTTGTTGATCCCACCAATCAGCAGTTTTTGGGAGTATGATTTTCCCTTTGTGGAGTGCTCTCTCAGGGAGTCAATTGTTCCATAGGCAAGTTCATCTCTGCCGGCAGCAGCAAACAGGCCTTTGTGAGGAGCATAGGCAAGGTTACTGATTCTCTTGTACGGCAACTTCTCCTCATAGTCCGACACTAGTTGAATCGGTTCTATTGATTTGAAACCAAAATCCTAGAAACATTAGTAAAATCGCCTTGAATCTGTGCGTGGACAAACTTACGTCAGTAGTAGTGCTGTCAAGCTCATTACCAATGTCACTACTCATCTTGACCGAACTGCGATGACCGTTTGACGAGGCGGTCGGTTGTTTTGGTTTGGTTAGTGGGAGAAAAATATTACATAAAATCTGCAATTCCGAGGTCAACAACAAAAAAAAGAAAACTCGAACACGAGTTCCGGCTGATCAAGTGGATCGGGTCACTGATCAGGACGAAATTAGCTACTAAAAGAGTCCTAAAGTATCTCAATTAAAGTCATATAGGCAATCTCTTGTTGTTTTTTCTCCCGTGGAAACACGCTCGCGTGTGACGACGTTTAAGCGGAGAAAGACAAGGACCAACCCAACTTGTGGACTGGCTCAGACAACTTCAAAGCGTCGAAGGAGGCACCTAGACCCAACTTGACGCCTGGTCTTAGAACCTGCTGGTAGGACAAAGCAGTCAAACCAGAGTCGGCAACCTTGGCCTTGACGAAGGCGGAGGAGTCGAGGACGTACTTGGTGGCGAACTCAATGCCCACAGCCTTACCAGCGGCGGAGTCGGCCTTGGAGTCCCAGGTGGCCTTGGCACCAGCCTCAACAAGGGAGGAGACCCTGTGGTAGTAGGCGGCGGTGAAGACGGACAAGTTGTTGGTGGCGGCGACAGACAAGTTGTACTGTGGCTGGGCGTAGCCAACGGCGGCGGAGTACTTGGTCACCTTGGCGGAGGCAATGTCGTAGCCAACCTCGGCACCGGCAGTGAAGCCCTCGTGGCCAACGGTAGCGTCACCAACAAAAGTTGGGCCCTTCAACAAGTCGAAGAAGGCTCTGGCGGTGACAGATGGGTGGTTGAACAGGACGTTGAACTTGGCGCCCTTGGCGGCGTTTGGCACAACCGAGGTCAACAACTCGAGCTTCAAGCCAGAGGTCAAGGCGTCGGCCCACTCAACCTTGGTGTCCAAGGCGTTGGCGGTGTTCCAGCCCTGGGTCAAGGTCAAGCGGGTGGCCTTGTCGGTGAACTTGGCCTCAAGGTTGGCAGCAATGACGTCCTTGACAACCTTACCCTTGACGGTGAAGCCAACGTTGTTTGGGGTGGTGGTCTGGACATCAATGGCGGCTGGGGCGGCGTGGAAGAAGTCCTTGTTCAAGACGTTGTTCTGGTTCTTGGAGATGTCGGAGTAAGCTGGTGGGGCCATTTTGTTATTGATCTGGTTCTTGTTAGCGGGTGGGCACGTTTTAAGGAAGGGCCAATGAAAAAAAAGGAAGAAGGACCGTGGGGTAGAAACCAGCCAATTTGAGCTTCTGAATTAGAAGAAGTTCAATTGGCAGTGGCGGGCGATCGGTTTCCAATGGCCTGGGAGCATGCTACTCACTTTCGATTTGGTTGGGTAGCACTGGAAAGTGTGTGGCGGAAGGAAGGCAAACAAAACAAAGAAAAGTATAGGTTTTCGAAATTTGGGCGGAGGAACGTTACTGGTCGATGTGGCCCCTACCGGAAATCTCAACAATTCTAGCACGTGAAAAAGTAACGAAATGAGCGATCAACACTACGGGTTCCGGGCAAATCGTCACTGTTGCGGGGGGTTAAAGATAAAAAAAAAAGAGGTTAGTGTCAGCCCAGATCTCTTAATACCCGGAGACCTACAAGAACCGAGGCAGGGTATTTTAATCAATCTCAATTGCCCTCTCACGGTTTCGCAAACAAAGTGTTGGGTCCCCACCCCCCTCCCCCGATGAAAGTCCGTGATTCGAGGAGCAGTTTTCCTGGAACATTATAGAAACGCGCGCGCCCCCTCCGCGAAAAACACCCGATTCGGTCCAGTCACATAACCGTTAGGTGTTACCCCGCCTACGGCAATGACTTTCCACGTGACTGATCGTTGGCATTGGCTCGCAAGGGATGACTTATAGGGTTATGTCATCCACTCTGGGCTGTGGGTTGTGGGATTAGTCCTGACCTCTTTTTTGAAAAGCATGGCAAAAGGCTGAGGCAAAAAAGACACGCGTATATGATGTCAATTTACCTTCCTAAAACAGGATTTGGGGCCGTATTAGTTTCACGCCTTTCCGAAAGAGGCGATAAATACTTTCCATTTATGGCAATGTAAATGCCTGCATGTGCAATGTGGGCCTCATTTGTCCCTGTTCTTGAGCCAATCAGGCGGCACGATCTTCAAAGGAACGCGTCAGAATTTCGCGCACCGTGCCTTTTTTCCCCTGGTTTCCCAGACAAAAAAGGGAAAATACGCGTCTCAGGCAAACAATAAACAAACATAGGTACATTCCTGTGAAGGGCACCTCAGAAACGGATAATGCGAAGGGGGGAGGAGGGGGCAAAAAAAAAAAGTGATGAACTCTCTCTCTTCTTCCTCTGCAACTGCTACTCATTCGAACTCCCAACTGGTTCTACTGCCCCTTGGTCTGTCTGTTCACAATGAACATGCTGTTTCTACACATACTGGCCACATTGCTCGCAGCAGTTGCCTGCCAGCCATACAACGGCTTCCCCTTCTACCAACAGCTCCCTCCAGTCGCCAGAGTTGGCAAAGGATTCTTTTTCCAGTTCGCCCCAGACACCTACAAGTCCGACATCAGCGCAGTGGGCTACAATGTCTCAGGGCTGCCACATTGGTTGACATTCGACGCGCCATTGAGAACCCTCTCGGGCACGCCACAATCCTCCGACGTCTCCAACGACGTTGTCTTCACTTTGATTGGCACCGACTCCTCTGGCACAACTTTCCAGGAAGACCAACATCTCGTTGTCTCCGCAGAGACTGGCCCAGTGCCTTCCACTGACTATACAGTCCTGTCCCAACTGATCAACTTTGGCCAAACTAATGGCGAAAACGCACTTGTGTTGCAACCAGGCCAGATCTTCAACGTCACGTTTGACTCCAAGACCTTCGACTCTGACGACAAGGTCGTGGCCTATTACGGTACCTCTGCCAACAGATCCCCGCTGCCTAACTGGCTCTTCTTTGACCCTGCCAGGTTGAGATTCAGCGGTGTCGCGCCAGCAGTCAACTCGGACATTGCGCCAGGCTTCCCTTACAGCTTCATGTTTGTCGCGTCTGATTATGCCGGTTTCATGGGCTCGTCTGTGGCTTTCAACATCATTGTCGGTGCCCACTCCTTGACGACCAACCTCAAGGCCGCGATCAACATTAACGGTACAGCTGGCAGTCAGATCAACTACCAAGTCCCAATCGGCTCCGTGTACCAAGATGGCCAGCCGGTCACCGTGGACCAGATTGCCAGCGTTCAGATCCAAGGCAACCCATCATGGCTGACATTGAACAACTACACCCTGGAAGGCACTGTTCCAGAGAACTATAGTGGTGAGAACAGATTCAATATCACTCTTTCCGACCACTTCTCAAACGCTGTGGCCCTTTATTTTGACATCAAGACCATCGACTCGCTCTTTGCCGTGTCCTCGTACAGATCGGCCAACGCAACAAGAGGCGAATACTTCCAATACTACTTTCTCTCCAGTGACTTCACCGACTTTGACACTACCAAGGTGTCTGTCGACTTTGGTTCCGATGGCAACTGGCTGTCCTACCACCCGGATAACTTGACCATCAACGGTATGACTCCGAATGATTTCACTGAGGATGAAATCCGAGTGACTGCATCCTCCGGCAACCAGAAGAATCAGCTCGGATTCAAAATATTTGGCGTTGATCCCATTTCGACCAAAACGACAACCTCATCTTCAGCTTCCTCTTCCTCTACGACTGCAGCTTCAAGTGCCTCATCCACTTCTTCCGCCACTGCATCACAGTCAAGTGCTGTTACTTCTTCCACATCCTCAGCTGTCCCAGTTGCCAAATCCTCTGGTGGGAACAACAAGAACTTGGCTATTGGCTTGGGAGTTGGCATCCCTGTGTTCGCTTTGCTTGTCGCTTCCGCCTTGGTCTTCTGCTGCTGCTTCAGAAAGCGTTCCACCAACAATGGCGATGATAAAGAACAGGGCAATACTCCAAAGATTTCGAAGCCAATTTTGGGAAATCCATCGAACGGCAAGCACAACATGATCTCATCGACGGGCTATGATGTCTCCAGCGACATGACCTCACTTGCCGATGACGAAGACGAACCCACGAGACTGGGCGCCCTGAACGTGCTCAAGCTTGATGAAAAGGACTACGACTCTGATGGCGATGGATCGACGAATGTTGATGAAACAGTGTCCTCTGTTTATGAGGACGCCCAACAGTCGCAGAGTACGGACTACTTGATGAGAGATCACGGCACCATTCCAAAGAGATCCTGGAGACAAACGATTGATTCGCAGATCAACAGAGACTCGTTGAACTCCCTGGCCTCTGTCTCCACCAACGAACTGCTGAGTATGAGATTGGCGCAGGATGACGATATTCTCAGGGATCCAAGAAAGTCAAACCTCAACTTCAGGGACTCAGCCTTCATTGGCAACAATGCCTCCACCATCCTCACCCGAGACGACAGTGGCAACTTCCAAAGACTTGACTCAGATGGCAACATTGTTGAGACAAGACGCAGAGCTTCTCGTGCCACTGAACTGGACATGCTTGCTGAGGAAGGCTTTGCCTCGCCCACAGAGGAACACCAGAATTCTTTCACATCAAACTCCTCCGGTGGCGGTGAATTCTTCCCGGTGAGTGACAAGGACGGCGCTGTGCAATGGAGATCACAGCCACAAAGTGGTGGCAATTCTAAGGCTACTTTGAAGACGTTTGAAGGTGCCGGAAGAGCTGATACCACAGACGACGCCACTCATACTTCTCCTCACGCAGCGGAGATTGTTTCTTTGTAAGGGAGAGAATGCGTTTGACGTTGTGATTGTTTGCTTCCGGGTTTGTTTGTTTTGGTTTTGGGTTATGTTTTGATTTTGGGTTCATTTTATTGCATTGATGGAGTTTGTAATGTATTCACTCTACACATAAAGGACGTTTAGAGAAGTTTTGTGATAATACAATTAATTAGAGATTTTGGCTGTATCTTTCCTCTTATCATCATACATGTCGTTTATTTTTGCCTTTGGGGTGCCTCCACTATGATTGCAGGTTGCATGCAGGTTGGAGGGCAAAATTTCCCAAAATGACAATCATGCCGGAGAACCCCCTCCCCACAGTTGGGATGACACAATTCTCTGAGCCAATGATAGCCACCAGACAAAGTCTATTTGTAAGCTGTAGCATTTCTACCCAATTTTTTTTCTTTTTGTTCAAAAAGGACTGTGGCGTATCACAAGGCCGCTCAGAATGATTGGGTTGATCTGATTTATAAGAGAGAGAGCTAGCCACCGCATCAGATCCAACAAGAATGCATACAACTCCAAAATTAACAGTAGCATGCCATCAGCCAGCACAGCTTTGCAACAATCTGCCGAGGACATTGTCTCCAAGTACCTAAACTTGTCACTCAAGGCCGGACCTTCATCTGCTCAACCAACCACTATTTTAGTCAAGTTGAAGAACATCAATGGAGTCAATGATGGTTTCGGCGATGACTTCTCCTCCGAGTTACCAGCAACGACGAGAAAGCGTTTCGAGAAATACGGGATCCCACTGGACAAGGGCTACCCAAAGCGCCCTGAGCAATTGACGCACTTCCTTGATGATGCCGAGAGAAACAGGGACAATCTGTTCAAGTCCTTGGAGGAGAACTATGTGGAGAGAGGGGTCAATGCTGACAAGGAGAAGAAGGCGCTATTCTCCAAGGCCAAAGAGGTCAATAACTTGACCAAGTACGTTGGCACTGAGCTGGTTGGTGTGCAATTGGAAGACTTGAGCGAGCTGGAGCTGGACGAGCTCGCCCTGCTGGTTTCTGAGAGAGTGGTGGTCTTCTTCAGAAACCAGGACTTGTCGCCACAGAAGCAGCTGGGTATTGGCGAGTTCTTCTCAAATGAGGTCGAGAAGCATCCGTTGGCTGGTGCGGTTCCCCTTGGAGACGTTGAGGGTCCAAGTGGGCTAACAACGATTTGGGGCAAGTTCAACAGAAAGGGCAAGGACGTTCCCTTCCAACAAAAAGGTGGCCAGGTGTGGCACACAGACTTGGATCACTTGCGGCCAGCCTTGACGCATTTGCACCTGGATGCGATTCCAAAATACGGTGGTGACACTGCGTGGACCTCGGGCTACGCCGCGTACGACAAGTTGTCCCCTGAGTTCCAGAAGTTCCTCGACGGCAAGACTGCAGTCCACAGGTCGGCACACAAGTATTTGGACCGCAACGATCCTCTCAGTGGGGGTAAGCATACTGAGACCACGCACCCGCTCGTCGTCACGCACCCGGTGACTGGTTGGAAGGCGCTCTTCGTCAACAGATCGCACACTGTCCGCATCAACGAGCTCGAGCCAGGCGAGTCGCAGTTGGTCCTCAACCACCTGTACGACGTGTTGGAGAAGAACCTGGACATCCAGGTCAGATTCAACTGGTCCTCTTCCGATCAGGACAGACAGCTCGGTGCGTCAGCCATTTGGGACAACAGAATCTCTAACCACTATGCCATTGACGACTATATCGACGACGAGGACCCAAGACACGGCACCAGAGTAACGTCGTTGGGTGCGAAGCCCGTGTTTGTTGAGGGCTCCCAGTCCCAGAGAGAGGCTCTCGGTTTGGTCTAATCCCTCTGTTGAGTCATTTCCCCGCTGTTTTGGGCGTGGGGGCTTTGTTTGCTTTGCTTTATCCTTATCTATGGTATCACCTTATGGCTATTGTAGTTTGTTTTTGGGTTGTTGTCTTTTTTTTTTTTTTTAAATCGCCCGGCCTGGGTCGGGAAAGCGGGGATGATAGCTATCTCGGCCCGACTTGCCCCGATTCTCGTTTCTGGGAATTTTCCCAACAAAGAATTTTTGGCAAAAAGTGGAGACTTTTTTTTTTTGGCTTTTAACGCTTTATATAGAGGGAATGCCTGAACCGAGGAACATAGCTTCAACATTTTCCCAGTATTTAAATGATGTTGAGAACACTGCCTCGCGCCACTGCCATTGCTAGAATACCAGTTTTGGCCACGAGAATGGGCCGTCAAATCACAAACGCTCCAATTGCCAACAAGGCTGCCGGCTCCACTGACGCCTCTGCTGCAGAAGATGCGTCAACAACTGTGCTGAACGACAGAAGAGACGCCGCCAGAACTGCACAGAACATGGGCCCTGACAACCAGCCCGTCACCTGGCTCAAGGCATTGGCCGAGCGCAAACGTCAGCTGGCCCAGGGCAAAGTTATTGACTCATACTCTTACAACACGCCGCAGAAGCCAACCGTCTCAGACAAGACCAGGGCCGAGTCGTTCTCGTACCTCGTGCTCCCTTTCAAGAAGGACCCCGCGCTGACCGACTTTTACGTGTCTGCAGCGGGCAGACTGAGAATGGGCCAGCTGTTCCAGGACCTGGATGCCCTGGCTGGTAGAATCAGTTACAGCCATTGTCTGCCAGCAGCCCCAATCATTGTCACAGCCTCTGTCGACCGTATCTACATGACCAAGCGTGTGGATGAGATTGGCAACAAGAACATTGTTCTCTCTGGTTCGGTTGTCTGGACTGGTAGATCCTCCATGGAGATTGTCATCAAGGCCTCAGCGACAGAGCATGAGGTGCCAAACAAGGATTTGACCGAGGCCGATATCAAGGAGGAGGACGTCTTCCTCACGGCAAACTTCACTTTTGTCGCCAGAAACCCAGAAACGCACAAGTCTTTCCCTGTCAACAGACTCTTGCCCGTCTCTGAGCAAGACTGGATCGATTTCAGAAGAGCCGAGTCCCACAATGCAGAGAAGAAACTGCTGGCCAAGAAGGAGAACTTGAGCCAGAAGCCGCCTACCCAAGAGGAGTCCCAGATCATCCACAACATGTTCCTCGAGTCCAAGAAGATCACAGAGCTCTCGGAGCTGCCTCAGAACATTAGCTTCATGAAGGACACTGTCACGCACTCGACCTCTTTTATGCAGCCTCAGTACAGAAACAGACACTCGTACATGATATTTGGTGGCTACTTGATGAGACAGTCCTTCGAGCTGGCCTACTGCACCGCTGCCTCCACTGCCCATGCGCTACCTAGATTCATCTCCTTGGACTCGACCACTTTCAGGGCTCCAGTTCCAGTGGGCTCGGTGCTATCCATGAAGTCGACCGTTGTCTACACTGAGCACATACATGGCAGTGACGCGAAAGATTGTGACACTTTGATTCACTTCGACACTGCCCCTGCAAACAAGATTACAGACGATCCAAAGGATTTCTTGAACCAGCCGGGTACCTTGTTGCAAGTCAAGGTTGACACCTACGTCAGGGACTTGAATGACACCAAGCAAACCTCCTCTGGCTCGTTCATCTACTCGTACTTTGTCCCAAGGGACTCTCCTGACGAGAGTATCCCACACCCAGGTTACAGCTCCGTTATCCCTGAGACTTACTCTGAGATGATTGAGTTCATCGAGGGTAGAAGAAGAGCCCAAGACACTGCCCGTTATGGCCAGCAAATCAAGGCCTCCATCTTGAAGAGCAAGTTGTGATTGTCTACACACTGTCCTTATCTAATACTTATGATATACTATAGAAATGGCCGGTGAAGGTATTGTAGATTCTTGGGATCTTCGCAAAACATGCAACTAGCTAGTCGGTATAGGCATATATTGCTAACGTCGGACCACCGACGGAATGCAGTAGTAACGCGGCTGCTCTATCTCGGAGTACCATATAACTTTGAGAAACCAATTATGTCTTTTCCCACACACAACAGTACTACAAATTTGAAATAATATATTAAATTATATATTTAATTACGTACTTAAGTACATAATTGGTAGATCTTCTGGCTAATATCAGCTAATATACTTGCCTAAAATCTCTTCTGTAATAGAGTACAAGGCATGCATATTATAAAATTCAGTATTGGTGCTGACTGTCTCGGGCTTTCATACTGACTTTAGAAGTGTGCTGTCGCTTTTTCGCTTTGACGTGTACTGATCTGGGCCGAATCGCTTCGTTGGCAAGGTAATTCCATTCTCCTCTATATCAAACTGATCCTTTATGCAGGGCATGCCGCGTGTAACTTCCTCCCCTCTTTAGTACCTCTAAAACAAGTTAGGAACTTATGCTCTAACAGGTAAGTGCCAGAGAAATTGCCGCAGCTGAAATCAAGACAATGCAGCCGTGGCGCAAAAAAAAGGAGCATGTGATACCTCCACAGCTTTCAAGGAGACGCCACAAGGCGGAGGCTGTCAATCCACAGTTTTTGACGTGGGAGAATGAGACGACACCTCGGATCTTCCAGATCCCGTTTTGACACCAAAATGCCATGGACACAAGTCACGTGTGGGCTCGCAATTCACGTGACATGTGCCAATCGGGCCATTTGCCACAGCCAAAAAAAAACTAGCAAAGTGTGGGAAGGAATAAAAGAATCAGGTCCGCATCGTCACCAAAGAAGAAGGGGGACATACGAGTCACGAGTTTGCAAACTGAGCCTAGACACCTCTAAACACATACACACTCACTTGACCACCGATTATTCCTGTTTTTGACTCTTTTTTCTCCTTTTTCTTTTTTTTTTTTTTTTTTTAGAACTGCCTTTGCTGTGACAACATGGATCATCACCACGAGAATGTCACGCCAGCTGCGCTTTTGGAGCAGCTTGTGTACGTGGACACGTTCATGCCTGAGATCGACGATCCTTCTGCGCTCGATGAGAGACTCACTGCTGAGCTGAGCGCGTTTGCTGACGACTCGTTTGTGTTTCCAGACGAGGAGAAGCCACCGCCACCTCCAGAGGACCAGAACAACAACAGCAACAGCAACAGCAACGGCAACAGCAGCGATCCAAATGATCTGCTCAATAGATTCAACCAGCTAAACAATGGCTACACCCCCCAGACCAGCGCGCTGCGCAACAATGAGATGAAGCATGAGTTCAACACACTCCAGGCTTCAAGTTTTACCACTGGTCTCAACCACGTCTTGTCGCCACTAAGTTCGCTACAATCCGCCTCCCAACAACAGCATCACCAACTGTTGCAACAGCCACAGCAGCCGGTGCAGCGACCACAACTGGAACCACAGCAGTCCCAGAGCGGATCTTCGGCCCTGGATGGGAGTAAGGATATTCTGTCCACTTTGCCAAAGGTTCCCGTCCCACCGGGTGCTCAGTCGTCTCTGATTGCTGCTGGTTTGAGCCAGACCCAGATAGATGCACTGGCTGCCCTGGTTGCACAGCACCAAGGCGTGGGCAACTCCAACGTTGCGGGAACCAACGAGGCTTTACACAGTAGCGGTCCTGCCAGCAACTTTGACACGCTGAGCAGCTTTGGCAATGAGAAGTTTTTGGCTGTCAACCCGAGTGTCACCACTTCTTCGCACACGCCCAACTCATCTCAAGGCACGCCGCCACTCAATTTGACACAGCAGCACCAACTACCACCGCAGCAAATACTACTGCCGAGGAACCAAGAGACGCAGGCAGAAGCGGCGCCTGGCCTGCCTGGCCTACCTCTCCAGCGGTCAGGCTCTATGGTGAGCGTTGCTGGCCATCGCGAGGCGATCAAGATTGAGTCGACGGGCGACGTAGACGTGGACAAGCGAAAGAGAAACACTGCTGCCTCTGCGAGGTTCCGGATCAAGAAGAAACTCAAGGAGCAAGAGCTCGAGAGATCTGTGCGCGAGCTGAACGAGCTGACGATAACCTTGGAGAAGAAGATACAGACGCTGGAGATGGAGAACAAGCTGCTGCGGAACCTGGTTGTGGAGAAGGGCGAGCAGCGGAACAATGAGGAGCTCGAGAACTTGAAGAAGCGTGTCCGGTCGGAGAGCCAACAGGGCATAGTTCCTGGACGCGATGTGTACGAGAATCATTTTTAGCGTTTTTTTTTGTTGTTGTTGTTGTTGTTGTTGTTGGAAGGGATATCTGTAAAGGCTAAGAGCTGACCCTGACTCTCATATGTGGTGTAGCCAAGGATAAACGTGCAGCCCAACGGTTTTTGACAAACTCTGGTGCATGGATTTTATCCCGTTTGTAACATTTGGGACAAAACGACAAAAAAAAGGAAAACTGACTTCGGCTAGTTGTGGGTGGGACATGGACCTAGAATTAGACAATGTCTCACTTTCAGCCAACAGACGTTTGCAAATGTGCTCAGGACATGTGGTTGCAAAAGGGCGACTGTATCGGTTGTGAAGCGACACTACCTTTGGATGCTATTGTTGTTGTCGTTTGTCGTTGTTGTCTTGGAATGGGTCCCGTTGTCCCTCCGCTTCGTGTCCCTGATTGTTCGCTAAGAGGGGGGGGGGGGTGCTGGGCCTGTCATTGATCGTATTATTTAAGAGAGATGACCCTGATTATCAACACCTCCCACGTTTCTTTTTTCTGCGAGTAATAGCAGGAAGGTGTACTCTGAAAAAAAAGCCTCAACTAGAAAAATGACGAAAGGATTGAAAGAAAACAAACAAAGACATTATGTGGGGAAGTGTCGTATGTCATGCTCTTTGGAACAAACACGTAAATACGTCACAAACACAAACAAAAACCTGTGCCTCTCCAACTGTGGCACGTGCTTCGAATTCTGTGGAACCCTGTGGAACTCTTTGGAACCTTTTGGAAATGTCGCCCCCCCCTCCCCCTTAATTCTCTTATCTTTTAGTCATCCATTCGCTTGACACAGATAGGTGCGTAAAACGCGCGTGGTGGGGGGGACAAATTACAGCAGCAAAAACTAGAGACTAACCTCAAAAAAAATAAAATAATGCTAATAACGATACCAAATGCTCTGTAAAGACAGCTCTCTCTCTCTCTCTCTCTCTCTCTCTCTCTCCATCTCTCTCTTCAAATGCAATAAAAACCAAAGGCGTAAAACATCAAAAAAGCAAACAAAAAAAAACAAACGTCATCCATAATCGTAAAAGTGTGTCTCTATACTCTCTCACATTGAGTGTGTGTCTGTGTGTGTATCTTTCTCTAGCTAGAACTGGCGGAGCTGTTGGAGCTCAAGCGTCTCCATCTGAACTTGCCCGCGATTTTCTTGAGTCCGTTGCTGGCGTCGAGGGCAAACGTGGCGGTGCTGCTCGGCGTCTTGCCCGCCCTGGACTGGACATCCTCCGTGCTCGAGCCGTAGGAGCTGCGAGGTATCTCGGTGTTGTTGTTGACCACGCTGCTGGACGAGTTGGAGCGCGACGACGCGTCGCACAGCAGCACCTCCGACAGCGGCGACTGCGCACGGACTTCCTCCTTGCTGTTGCAGGTCTCAAACGGCGAGCAGTTGTCGCTCATGCGTCTGAAACCTGGCATGGCAACGTCAACGTCGTGGCTGTAGTCTGTTGTGGCCGCCGCCGACGCCGCCGCCGTGACAGCGTGCTCGGACGACTCCTCGAGCATGCGTCTGACTTGGGAGATGAACTGCAAGTACGTGTCGCGCAGCAGCTCCTTGATCGAGAGCATTGTCTGCTCAACGAGGTCCACCGGCGGCAGCGTCGCGCGCAGCGTGTGCTGCTGCAGTTGTGACTTGAGCTCAAAGGGGATGTTCACCTCCCTGGGCGAGTCGTGGGCGAGATACAGCGCGTCAATGTGGCGCCAGAGCTGGAGGCGCTCGTTGTGGACGAGATCGCGCGTCTGCGCGTCGCCGCCGTGCTGCCCGAGCTCCAAGCTGCGCGTGGCGAGCAGGTACTGATTCGAGCTGATGAGGAACTCGAGGTTTTCGGAACAGTGGATGGTCTTGAGGTAGCTCATGAAGAAGACACGCGTGTAAGGCGGCCGTGAGAGGCCGGAGAGCAGGCACTCGAGGCTGGGCGGTGTGGCACTGCCACTGCGTAGGTGGCTCATCTCCTCGGGCGGCGGCGAGAGCGGTGTGCTGATGCGTGGGTCGTAGACGGGTGCTGGTGTGTCCTCCATAGGCTTCAGAGTCTGTGCGGCCATAACCTTGGTTTAAAAAAGCGGCTGTGTTCTTGTTGTTGTTGCTGGTGTATTTCCTCAGTGTGATGTGTTTGTGTACCCCTTTTTGGCGGGCACGCCAGTTTTATAAGTGTGTGGACAAAGTTAAAAATTGAATTGTATGCACCATGCTGCGGGACAAAACGAGAGAGGCGAACGGTTTTGAAAGGTTTGCAACGGTGCAAGCGCCCGTCACCAGTCCGGGACAAAGCGAGAAAGAACTCAGGCGAAGGGAGCACCAGCGTGCCAGGGAGGGAGGGGGGGCAGCGAACAAGCACAATTCACAGCACCCGCTTTCGCTCTTTCTTTCTCGCCTCTCCCCCTTTTCTTCTCGGCTGTTATCTTGTTGTCTTGTTTTTTTTTTTTTTTTTTTTTTTTTTTCTCCCACTCCCCACAGCCTAGCCCCCCGTTTTTGATGCGCGACCGTTGAATGTTGCGCTTTGTTTCCAATCTTGCTCTTTAATGGCTCCACTCTATTCAGCAATGGTAATGACGACAACAAAAGAAAAACACATAGACACAAACACGAGTTACTGCTCGAATATATTCTTGAGAGACATTCTATATTTGTATTGCTGAACACCCCATTAGGAATCGTCAGCCATGCGTGTCAGCCACACGCTGAGCAGCCATGGGCCTAGAACGCACCCTTTTTGATAGCTGGTGACCCGCCCTCCCTGCCTCTGTTTTTCTGTGGTGACGACGAAAAAAAAAAAAAAAAAAAGAAAGACAGAAAGTAGGAGTGAGCCACACCCAGACACCTTTGACAGAACACCTTAGAACCAGTGGACTACAACTTTGGTATATCTAAACCTTTATAAATGTGTATATGTCTCTCCTCCAAAACCAGAACAGACCCGCCGTCCCAAAAATGTTTGTGTTGTAGCTGGGGGGGAGTGTCCCGCCCTCCCCTCAAGCAGATGCTTATATTTAGGAAAAAAAAAAAAAAAAAGGGGAAAACAGTGCAAAAGTGGGCAGATAAGATATTCCTCCTACTCCCTGTACGCCATTTGTCTGGCCTTGGACTTGAATTGCTCAGAGACACCGTAGTCGCGTTCGTTGGTGAAGAGCGGCTTGGTCGCCAGGGTCTCGGCTCTCTTTCTCAGTGGGCCGTGCTGCACAGCAGATCTTCTGTATTCGGAGAAAGACGTGAACGAGTTGCCAGCCTGCTGCTGGTTCTTAGCGAGGAACTTGGTGGCGTCGAGGGCGATGGCACTCTTCTTGGAGGAGTCCTCGAACACTCTTCTGGCAGTGGTGTGTAGCGATCTTCTCAACATTGGGCAATATGGATTATATGACTTGGTAGAAGTCTGTAAACAGTGGAGGAGGGTGGGTGGGGGGCACCTTGTATTTATAAACACGCCTCTCCCCCTGCTCTCAAATTCTCACCCCATTGTCTCACCGGACAGCGTGCAAACGGCAGGCAAGAGGTCACACTTTTTTTTTTTTTTTTTTTTTTTTTTCCTCATCTGAGAGAAGCCAACCGTTTTGTGCGCTCAAGGCCCCAGGCCATACTGATACCGATCTGTGGCGGGCCAATCAGCGCGCGCCGGCGTTTTTTTTTTTTTTTTGTCGGCGAAAACAAAGAAGGGACCATTTCGCTATTGTGCCACTGGAGAGGAGTCACAAAATAGAGAATCAGAGTCAGACTAGACTGGCTGAGGGGGTGGGTGGGGGACATGGGACTCGGACTTGACACTTGGGACCCGTGGGGGTTTGCACACAACCCGTAGGGATCTTTGAACCCGAAAGGGGCAAAGAAAGAAAAAGATACATCAACATTGTCAGGCACAATTTCGTTCGCTGCTGGGGTATAAAAAAGCTCAACGAGGCACTCATCCCAGACCCCAATCCGCCAGAAAGACAAAGTATCACAGAGCATGTCCAAACCAATTGTCCTCAGACTCGGCGGTGCCCCGGTCTACACCGCTGCCCAATGGGACGAGATCGCCCAGTACGCGACCGTGCTCGACCTCGAGTCCAAGACGAGGGACGAGTTCATCCAGGACCTCAAGGGCAAGTATGCCAACGTCCAGTACATCACCAGGACGTTCCCCTCGATCGCGGCCACCGGCCGCATCGACGAGGAGCTGGTGCAGCACTTCCCCGAGTCGGTTGTGTCGCTGTCGCACCAGGGCGCCGGCTACGACCAGGTCGACGTTGCCCCGTTGACAAAGAGGGGCATCCAGCTGTCCAACACCCCTTCGGCTGTCGACAACTCCACCGCCGACACCCATGTCTTCCTGCTGCTCGGCGCCTTGAGGAACTTCGGCGCGGGCCACCGCGGGCTGCTCGCTGGCGAGTGGCCCAACCACTTCGCCGCCCACGCCGACGTGGCGCACGACCCGCAGGGCAAGACCGTCGGCATTGTCGGCCTCGGCGGCATCGGCCAGAACATCATCCGCAAGTTGAAGCCGTTCGGCTTTGAGAGGTTTGTCTACCACAACAGGAACAGACTGCCTGAGGAGCAGGAGTGTGGGGCCGAGTACGTCTCCTTCGACGAGCTGTTGGCCACGTCGGACATTATCTCCATCAACGTGCCGTTGAACGCGCACACGCACCACCTGTTCAACGACGAGGTGCTGGCGCGGACCAAACAGGGCGTCGTCATTGTCAACACTGCCCGCGGCGCCGTCATCGACGAGAGTGCTCTCTACAAGTACCTCACCAACGGACACATCAGATCCGCCGGGCTCGATGTCCTCGAGAACGAGCCCAATGTCAATCTGGACCTCGTCAGACTGCCAAACGTGCTTGCGCTGCCTCACATGGGCACGCACTCGCACGAGACGCGTGCCGAGATTGAGGCGATTGTCGCCGCAAACGTCGCCAGTGCCATCAAGACCGGCAAGGTTGTGACCTTGGTGCCTGAGCAGAGGGACGTTGCTGCGTTCCAGTGATGGATAAGATAAGAGACAATCGAAGCTTCTATGATGTAGGAACCTCTTTTTTTTTTTTTTTTTTTTTTTTTTTTTTTTTTTTTTTTTTTTTTTTTTTTTTTTTTT
>JAJMKO010000054.1:0-65952 GCA_030569275.1 [Candida] sanyiensis | reverse complement strand
ACTGGAAATAGTGGCCACATTCTACCACCCCATCATGGGTTGTTTTCCTGGAGCTTGTTCGTTTGTGTTTTGGTTTTTCAGTGTTGTGTTGCCCTACCCTTTCATTTTGGTCAAACTCTGGATTTTTCGAACTTTACTTTTTCTTTGAATTATTTCAATGCTTCATGCAACCAACAACAATGCCCTCAGCCAAAAGACAACGCAAAACAAGGCTTAAGGTAGATGTGGTCCTTCTGATTGAGCCAGAATCCCTCTCCTGAAACCCCAGTATTTGCACATGTCTGCTTTGACCGGTGTCCCGTGGCTTCTTCTTATGATTTGATTGTCAGCCTCTGTCCCAAAACAACACGGATCCGTTGGGAGCAAGAACGACCCCAGCACAGCTCATATTGCCATTGAGCGAGTATTTGCACTCAGACATAACAAGTATTTAAGCACGCGCATTTGGCTCCATTTTTGAATTGATTGCAGAGCCATGGTACAGCCTCTTCAATAGCATTACCAAGAGACTGTATGCTGACAAACGAGCTCTAGTTCGCCTTAGTTGGATGAGCTGATCTTGGTGTTCTGAAGCCGCTGCCAGACCGTTTGCCAACGGGCGTTTAAGTGAACTGGAGGTCGTTCGAACAACAACAGCTAGTTAATGTTCTCGGGGATGGATAACATCAGCTTTTGTGTGCCGTTCAATCAGAGAGAGCTCTGACACAGTGGTCAAACCAATCATTTTTATCTTCCCACACGACATCTAGGGTGATTCATACCGCATCACACTCCAGAACCCAGCCATCAGCTTCTTTGCCTCAATCATATCCTCGACGTTGAGTTGATGAGAACTCACAGTGGACATAGGAAATCTTCAGGATTAAATGCATCACAAAGTCCATGGATCACACCACACCCAGGTCGAGCTGTTGTTCCCACAACTCGTTTTCTTAGCCACAGTGACGAGAAAACACAGTCTGCATGCAATCCAGCACTACGGAGTTTCATAGACCCTGTGCGCTCGAAGTCCTGTCCAGCTTTCAGAGTTTTCACAAACAGGATAGCTAAGTGTCCCATGGGTTTTTTTGGAAACTCGAAAGATGTACTGCTTCACCAGTTCTTGAAATCGTATCACTCTAAGACCCCCAATGGACTCCGTCATGCTTGTTTGAATGCTCGGCTTCAACAATTGGCGGTGGGTCACGCGGCTTTTAATCTGGTGCGCACCGAATGTTGAAGTTGGCAACTGCCAGAGAAGTGATGACTGGCAGGAGCGCTGCAACAATGCAAAGCTAGACTGCCTTCAGTTGCAACGTTCATAGCTGGTATGGATGCAATTGCAAGCAGCAACGGGGTGCGTGTGCGTGTGCGTGCTGATGTCCATACTGGCGTCTTGACGACTGGGGTAATTCCGTAGCCTAAACTTGAATCACCCATATCTACCTCCATTTAGTACAAGACTGGTCTCTCTAGTAATCACCAAGTCGAAAGAATCTACTGTGTTAGGGACAATAGGAGTCGGATAGTCATTCAATTGATCACTCGCTATTCTTGTCTGCTTTGGCTTTGTTTATTGTACAACAAGGTGTGGTCTTGACGGATGAACTCCACTGGACTACCAGAAAACAGCACTGTCACAAACTCGTGGACCACAATAGCAAACCCAATGTATACGGTGAGGATGCTCTTGCTAATGACCAGAAGATTCACACTGCCGTTGGCTTTCTTAGACTGGAATTGAAAGCTACGCAGCCAGCTCAAGAGGAAGGTAGCCACAATGTAGGCATGGACAATCAGTTGAAACCAAACTGGACTTTTGGTTGAAGTGGCTTTGATCGTGAAGATCAACTTGCTGGTTTCAATATCTTCTGCAATGTCACCCAATACCTCAATCTCACTCACATCTGATAATGGCCACTTCCTGTCAGATTCGATGGTTGGGACATAAACACCATTGACTTCGTGGAAGTCCGTAGAGCTCAAGATCTTTCCAGATATGTCCTTCTGGACAATCAAGAAGCAATGGCCAAGAATGGGTAGTAATACCAGTGCAAATAGTCTAGCAACCTTCATGTGGTTTGTGGGTACTAGGACTGCTATAAGACCGCAGATTGAAAACTGGCGCTCGGTTCATATCAGCAAAATGTTTGATGTTCGATATTTTATGCACACCCGACATCACTCCGCATAAAAATTGCATCTGTATATCACGTGATGAGGGGAGTAATACCCGTCCGTGTTAACTTCAACGTCTATCAAGTTGTACATGCATATATGCGCAGAGAGGTAAAGGCACACAACTTGTTTCTACTGAAAGTTTTCTTATGCCACAATCAGCCCTGCTGTTGGCTGTGAGGTACTGATGCTATATATTCTTCTTCACTATCCAGCTCCTATGAAAAACACCCACTTTTATCTCGACCAAACTAGAGTGCCTCACATATAGACACCATCTAGTAAAGTGTCGCTACGGTCTATGCAGTGCAGAGATTAGGTGACACAACATCAAAATCCATAAGTCAGCACTACTAAGTCAAACGCAACGAACAGCGCACCCGGAATCTGGCAACGCCCGACTTACAGACTGAGTCTGTACTAGAGCCGGTATAACCTTGACCAATCACAAATGGCGGCATGGCCCACTATCAGTGTACTCTGATGTAACTTAGGTGATTTTAATTTTGCAATTTATGTTTGGGCTTTACGTGTACGGGTTGTGAATTCTTAGCGTTGCGGTGACATAAGGGTGCGCATTTTCGCGAAAACGTGTTTGGACCCCTGAATAAAGCTGGTATAAGGCTCTCGAACCGGAATGGGTGCTAGCATTGTGCTAGCATTTGGCAAAGACGTGTTTGGATCCAAATATTTGGTTCGTTATAGGTGTGAAGCATTCGAGGAATGGTGTTTGCATGGTGTTTGGATACTTCAAAAAGGTGTAAGTTCAGTTGGTCCCAAATCCCCGTGCATTTTGTTCACTTTCCAAGTGGTATATAGGCTTGATTCTCTTGATTTGATTCCTTCTGGTGGCTGGTAGGGTTGCCTTGTTGGCAAAGTTATAGGTATTGATTATCAGCGGCAGCTGGGGGCCCCTCTTAAATTACGCGAGCCTTTCCAGCTGTTCAGTTCTTGATTCTTGATTCTCTGAAGCAATGACAACAATCCGACATGTCACTGTTTTATACTTCTCTTGGACTTTCTCATTGATGCTTTTGGTACTCCTATCTTTGTTGTGTGGCTCTTCGATTTGATTTTTGACTTGGAAGGAAATTAGGAACTTTTTTTTCCCGGCTTCGTGTTTTCCTTGTTTTGCCAACACCCAGTCACAACCTGAAGAGAACACCCAAACGAGTTATGTCCCTTCTGTTTGAGCTGTAAATTCTCCAATAGTCGTTAAATAACCAGCTGTTGGCACTGACTACTCTTTTACAGTGGTTTTTTTCTGTTTTCATGTCATCCACACTGTTCATCAAAGCATCAGACACTAGATCCATTGCCGAGATGGTCCCGTTTCAGTCGTTTCTGTGAGTATTGACTCCCTGGAACTAACTTTCACCTCACATCATTTTAGAGAAGACTGCTCCTCAGTGTTTGACCAGATTCAAGAACAATATATCCTTGTTAACAAATTGCGATAAAAAAGTTCATTCAAAGTTTCCTGCTCGCCACGCTAATTGTGGGTATATTGCGGGTGCACAGCTCTTTTTACGGAGTGCAAGTCACAATTGTGAGATGACTTCTGTTCCTGTGGTAAGAATATGGATTTGTTGATACTCCGAAGCACTGGATTTCTCTTCGTTGCAAAGTTTTGCATTGACTCAAGTCGATATCCTGATTGTTTGATAGAAAACTAAGAATTTACACTCCAGGCTCCTCATCTTCATCATTGAATGAGCACCAATAGTCTCTGTTCTGTCGAGTTTTGAGGGGGGCTTTCAAAGAGACCTTTGGAAGTTTACCTCATTGACTTCGACTAATTCCACAAAAAAAAAAAGAATGCCAATGAAAACTATGGAAAGATGGCTTATTCTATAGAACCAAGGTTGAATATTTCTGGTCCTATCATTTGTGGAGTACTCAGATTCAAGGAAGATTGACTTCAATCAACTTCCTATTGTTACCCCAAACCCGAATCATCCTTTTTTGGTAGGCGCACGATCAGGCAACTGATAACAACAAGTAAAATTATTTTTTTGCCACATTTTCCTCTGATCTTTACAAAAACTTAGCAATCAACCCCTTTTTTACAAATTATTTGATAACAACAGCCTTCAAAGATGATTACCGACAGATCGATTGCCTTGGAATTTACTCCGAATGGCTTGATAGCTGAGCAGCAGATTCCAATTGGCAGAGCTTCCAGCAAGAAGGGGGCTAACGCGGCCGCTGAAAGAGTCGCTGCCACAGACAACCTCTGGCTTGAGGAGAAGACGGTTAGCAAGAGACACGCCGCGCTATACATCAGACACCCACCATCTGGCGATCACGGGGAGCTCCCACAAGTGGAGATTGGCGATCTGGGCAGCCAATATGGTGTCGTTGTGAGAGGGAAGCTTGTTGGCAAGACGGGTTTCGGAAGGGCCACACTCTATGACGGTTGTCTTATTGGACTCGTGAATACCAAAAAGCGCACATCCTCTGATGAAGACGATAGAGAGGCGAGCATAAAGGATTGCAAGTTGGTGTGCAAATTGAAGCTCTTCAAAGACCACATTGACTGGACGGTGATCTCCCTGGAAAAGAAGTCTTTTGTCGATGATCAGACATCAGCGCTTCAACTTGTCGAGGAGGTGAACAACAACGAGGACGGGAACACGGTGGTCATTGACTCGAACACGCCTTCAACCCCATCATCCGAGAGTCCATCTGACAAGGAGGTGGAGGAGCAGGAGGAGGATATCTCGGAGTCCAATGCGGTTTCTTCAGAAGAAGTCCTTTCCTCAGAACCAAGCTCCGAGGTTGTGACTATTGTACTGGAGGAGGAAGAGTATGAGGGCGAGGATGAGGAAAAGGAACAAGAAGTGCAAGAAGAAGAAGAGGAGGAACAAGAGGAAGAAGAAGAAGAAGAAGAGGAGGAGGAGGAGGAGGAGGAGGAAGAAGAAGAAACTGGCAAGATTAGTGAAGACGAAGACCATGGGCACGACGAAGGAGATCAGAACAGTATCCAAGAGGTGGAAAACGAGATCTTGAATATCATCGAGGATGACAGTGATTTCGATGACATTCTTGGGGAAGATGATTACGAGTTAGAAAAAGAAACCCAGGTGTCCAGTCACCAATTCAACTTTTCTGACGATGATGACATTGTGGTACCTGTGGATTCGGATGAAGAGATTTTCCTCAGAAAGAGACTGTGGGACGAGGATGAGGATGGATGCTCTCAGCAAGACAGCTTATCCAACGCAAAGACCTCCGATGTCGAATTTGATGACACTGAGATTCTTGACGATGATGGGGACGATGATGGGGACGATGGTGACGACGTTGAACTCCTGCAATCGATAGACGTCCATTCTCATCCACCACAGAAGAAGCGCAAGGTGGATAATGATCAGGAGTCCACCACTGCCTCGAAGGCAAAGTATCTTGCCCTTGGCGTCGTTCTCGGCTCCACGCTCACATTTGGAAGTCTTGTCGCTATTGGCAAAGCTGCTGCATCTTCTTCTCTCTGACTTTAGACCTAACAGTGCACTGCGACGATACCCTATCTGACTCCCATTTTGCTTGCCCTTTTATCATCTTTTTTAACGTTTGCCTCCATGGCACGTGATTTATTCTAATGTTTTTCATGATTCTGACGATTTTTATGCGATCTATCGGGTAGAGGGTGTGGTAGCCACTGTGAAGTTTTGACTTGATTTGTAGGTCAAGATCTCCTTACCCGCCATGTCTTGACAATTTCAATTGTCGAAGGGTCCTCGCCTAATAAGGCGCAAGTTTAACCCGGCTTATGTAAGCCTGGAGATTGACCGATCACATGCAGGAAAAATTATTTCCTTTGGAACTGAAAGGCATGTGCACAAGTCAAAGAGCATCTCACAACAGCTGTACAACTGGAAAAGATGAGCTACGAAGCCGACGACTTAGATGATGGTCTCGATTATCAAGTTGACTCTGAGGTCGAGGCCCCAGGTGTCGAAATCAGGGACGATGAGTCCGACGATGAGGTTGTGAACTCTGCACCAAACCAAGACACCACCAAGAAGAGAAGAAAGAAGGATGATAAGCTCAAAGAGAAGAAGAAGGCCAAGCTAAACCATGAGGTTGACCAGAAGAAGCAGATTGCACAACAAAACTCCACCGATCTGGCGCACCACTTTTCCCAGGTGCTAATCAAACACAACAGTGACATCACACATCTCGACTACTTCAAGAAGGCGGACTTTGTCGATGGCTCCAACTACAAGGAGACCAGAAACCTCGAAAACTTCAAGGACTTCACTGACAAGTATAATAAAGGACTCACGATAATCCTCTCGCTCAATAGAGTGAGAATAGGTGACCTTTACAAGGCTCTTGGGCCAAAGTCCAAGGCCATGAGAGTGGGAAAGGGATACGAGGCCAAGGCAAGAGAGGACACGAAATATATCATTGGCACTGTGGAGAAGATAATAGGTATGGACTTTTCCCCGTATGAGATCAAGTCCATCATTGTTGATGCCACCTACCAAGACCAGAAGACCAACTCTGTTCTTGACGAGCCAAAGCTGACGACCTTGTTCAAGAAGTACGAAGGAACTAAAATTATTCTCTATTGAATTAAACACTAGCAACAAAGCAAAAAATTCCTAGACCTATTCTTTACCAATCGTAGAACCAACATCTGTGGCACTGTCCATAGAGGAAACAGGCAGGATTGGCTCCTGCTTGTTGGAAGATCTCAACCTCTTCACAACGTGGAACAGGCAAGCTAGGATCACGAAGACACCGATGGTGACACCAGCACCAATACCACCTGCATCAGCAAGGGACAAGTTGGGCGACTCCTCACCCTTGACTTTCTCCAGGTTGACACCCTGAGATTCGAGCTTGACAGCGGCGTTGTACAAATCACTGTACGGAACACACATCTCCAGGGTGGCTCCAGGAGCGAGGTTGGAGTAACCGCAAGCGTTACACCAAGCACCGGCGCTTCTCAAGGCAACGCTCTTTGCCTTGGACTCAAAGTCGGCCCAAGGTAGGACAACCTCTGTGCCGTTGAACAGTGGGTATGAGTTCAACTCGTTGCCCGTCTCATCGGTACCATTCTTGAAAGAGAATCTGACATATAGGTTGTCAGAGGAGGAGGAGGAGGAGGAGTCACCCAACAACTCAAAGATGTAGGTGGAGGCGTACGAAGGCATGGTGTAGAATCTGTCGTCTTGCGCGTACAAGTCCAAAACGCTGGATAATTGGAACATGTTGTTGAAGGAACCAGTCATGTACGTCAGGTAAGGCTTGCCCGATGTTCTGGTAGTGTTCAATTGATTCAGAATCTTACCAACCAGAGTTTGGGCACCGATGGTCAAGTTCTCGTTGATGGACTTGTCACTGAGAGTCCATTGGTACAGATCTGCCCAGTACTTAATCTCGGCAACGGTGGCCGCACTGAACTGAGCACTGACGGTCTCATTGTGGATAGAGTTGACAAAGACCTCATCAAAGATGTTCATTGCATTGGAGAAGGTCAGTGTGTCCTTGTTGAATGTCTCCTGAATAAAAGGATAGTCGTATAGCGCCTGGAGGAACGCAAAACTGGCATTGCCCGGTTTGTAGAAGGCGTCAGAGTTCATGGTGGACTTGATGGCCATGCTCAATGCTGGGCAGTTCTCGTCACCTTTGATCCAGATGTAATCGTCGGTGGCATTCTGTTGGACGTTGGTCTTGACATACTGGTACCCGTTCAACGGGTTGTCAACGTTGGTGCCATTTGCCAGGCCAGCCATGGTGACGTCCACCATCTCAGCGGAGGCATCAATGTTGGTTGGTGGATACAGACCTTGCAAGAAGGCGTAATGCGATGTGAGGACAATGTTACTGAGGACCGTCTCGCCGTATATCTGACCATCAACCCAATACCCATTCTCGTTGAGGCCCTTTATTGTGCTGTTTGAGCCCTCGACCTTGTTGTTGTGGGAATCAAGGCCAAAGTAGCGCTGGCGGTACCATTGACCAACAGCGAACTGCTCCTGGGCACCCAATGGCGTCAGGTAAGTTGCTGGCTTTGCCTCTCTGTCACCGTGACGGCCAAAGATAACAGAGCCCAGGATCTTGTAATCGGAGTCGGAGTCGGCGGCCTGGGCATTGACTGCAGCGGTCAATGCCGCAGCGATAGGTATAAGTGTGGAGTACTGCATCGAATGAGTGGGATGAGCTAACTGGTGACCAATTTATGAGAGCACACGAACGAAAAGTTTGGTCATTTCGGGAGATAACCCTGGCTGCTTTTATAATGGCTCCGCGGAGTGTCTCAAATTTCCTTTTCGGAAGGGAGAGAGATTAGTTAATCTCCGCGTCCGATGTCGATTTCCGAGGATAGGCTTACTTTTCGACTTTGGAGTTTACCTTTGAAGCAGCAACTATCTTTGACACGTGACTAGAGGTCTACAGTCAGCTCACCGTCAAGAACTTACGTAGAGTTGCAACGAGTCAAGTTAGAACTTGCAAGTTCACTGACTCGATCGTTGGTTGTTTCAAGTCGTCATGAGCCTTAGGATAGCCGACGGTATACAGTATAATACCAGCAGCTGGTTACCTGTATAGTCAGGCACCGAATTATTTATCATACCCAGCTCCATAATAGACCCTCCCGAGTGCAGTATTAATGGGTTAATAATTAATATTAATCAATATTATTCATTAAATAGTGGTGATAATATAATCATTCACGAAGTAAACATAAGTACATCTAATATACAACTAAAGCAATTTACAGTGAGTAGTAGCGTATCAAACCAGTCAGAGACAAGTGAAGGTTTTAGCCATGATGGTTTCTCAAATTGGGATGGCCAGAAAGATTCATCTTCTTCCATGTTAAGCTTCAAGAAGATGATCTATTTCATTGTCTCTGGACTCAAATTGTGACAACGTAGGATTGATTTCCACATCAACAGAAAGCTCCTTTTCAATCTAGCAAAATTTGCCAAAAACGGATAATGGTTCTCGCTAGAATGCCACCACTGAGGAATATCAAAACAGAGATCACCAGCGCTGTTAGTTGATTCAATTAGTGTCTCAGTCCCCATGTAATGTTCAAGCTCAAGTTTGACCAGATCTGATGAAGTTTTTGATTCCGACATTTCAATTTCTTGTGCAGCATCCTTCAGTATCTTCTCAATTCTCCTCTTCTTTCTCAATCTAATACTTTGAAGAATAGAATTTTTCTGGTATAACTTGGAGCTTTGGCCAGTTGAAGAAAAAGTTAATTCTCCTTATATTTGATACTACTTGCCTTTGTTTCCCTCGTGTAAGATCTCTGGTTCAAACCTGATGATTGTGCGCTTTTCAAGCCCAAAGATTTGTCTTCAGACGAACACTGAACAATCAAGGGAGGAATTGTACTTGTTGAGTTCTCGGTACGTGGCATTTTAGATTACCTGTGTACAGAACGCGTTTTGGCGTTTATTTACGAAGAATTCTGTGAATGTCTGCTTCACACTTCACAGAAGTGGTTACGCAATCAATTAACGAGTTTAACGAGTTCAGGAGAGTCAACTCGGCAATTGCGTGTTCTCTGTTCCATGCCAAAGTCTCTACACCAAAGATTTTGCAATCTTTTCCAATACTTCAAATCTGCCAAAAAATGACGGGCCTTAGAAGAAAAAAAAATCAAACACTTTGGAGCGCATCGCCTTGAACAGATCAATCCATCAAATTCAGTATTAAAAATGCTGTCCCTGCGAGCCATAAGGCCGCGGTCCATTACCAAGGCCTGGCTTTCAAGACGCCATATTTCTATCAACGCCGAACTAAGCGCTGCCCTCGCGACGGCCAAAGAGCTTCCCGTCGTTGTCATCGGAGGCGGCCACGCGGGTTGCGAGGCGGCCGCTGGCGCTGCCCGTTCGGGAGCCTCGACCTACCTCATCACCCAGGACTTGGCCAAGATCGGCACTTGTTCCTGTAACCCGTCGATGGGCGGTGTGGGCAAGGGCACTCTCCTGAGAGAAGTCGATGCCCTCGACGGCGTCGCGCCGAAAATCGTTGACAAGGCAGGCATCCAGTTCAAAGTGCTGAACAGCTCGAGAGGCCCTGCAGTGTGGGGGCCAAGAGCACAGGTTGACAGGAAGATCTACTTGAGAGAAATGCAGAACGCCCTCAACGATTACGAGAACTTGAACCTCCTGGCGGGTCAAGTCAAGGATATAATCATTGAAGAGAGTTCATCAGAAGGATGCCCCTCAGTCATTAAAGGTCTAATCCTCGAGGATGGCCAAATATTCAAAACCTCCACAGTGGTCATCACAACTGGCACTTTTCTAGGCGGTGAGATCCACATTGGTATGAAGGCATACCCGGCAGGAAGAATTGGCGAAAGGGCCACGTTCGGCATCTCCAAGACCTTGAAGGATGCTGGGTTCCAACTGGGAAGACTCAAAACGGGCACGCCGCCACGTCTGTCCTCTAAGACCATTAACTATGAGGGCCTTGAAGTCCAAGAAGGCGACAACCCGGCGCAGACAATGAGTTACATGAATGACAGAGTCGCCATCGAGCAACAACTCGTGTGCCATGGCACGAGAACCACCCCGCAAATGCACCAGCTCCTGCGCGACAACCTTGATAAGTCCATCCACATCAGGGAAACAGTCAGAGGACCAAGATACTGCCCTTCTATCGAGAGTAAGATCATTAGGTTCCCGGACAAGGAGTCCCACAGAATCTGGCTGGAGCCTGAAGGTCTCGACACTGACCTGGTTTACCCTAACGGTATCTCAGTCACCATGCCAGAAGACATCCAGGAGCAAATGGTGAGAATGATCCCTGGTCTCGAGAACGTCACCATGCTGCAACCGGGCTACGGCGTCGAGTACGACTATGTCGACCCAAGACAACTGCGTCAAACGCTGGAGACCAAGCTAGTGTCTGGTCTCTTTTTAGCGGGCCAAATCAATGGCACCACTGGATACGAGGAAGCTGCATCGCAAGGTGTCGTCGCTGGTATCAACGCAGGTCTTAGTGTCCAAAACAAGGAGCAACTCAAGCTTTCCAGATCGGATGCCTACATTGGCGTCCTGATCGATGACTTGATCACCAAAGGTGTCACTGAACCCTACAGAATGTTCACCTCCAGATCCGAGTTCAGAATCAGCGTGAGATCCGACAATGCTGACTTAAGATTGACTGAGATTGCAAGAAAAATGGGTGTGGTGAAGGATGACAGATGGTCGAGATTCTCGTCAGACATGAACATCATGAATGACACGATCAATGAGATGAGAAACGTGACTTTGAGTGCGCACAAGTGGAGCTCGATCTTGGGAATCAATGTTGGCAGCGATGGGTTTAAGAAGTCTGCCTTTGAGATGCTGAGATTCAACAATGTTAACGCCATGGGAATCCTTCCAGCCCTGGGTCAAAAGTATCAGGACATTCCAAAGCGTGTCCTTGATAAGATTGAGATCGAGGGTAAATACTCTCCGTATGTCCACAAGCAGAAGGACTTTGTGCGGGCGTTCCAATCAGATGAGAAGTTGCTCCTGCCTCTGAATTACGACTACAACACGATGAAGTCCTTGTCTGCCGAGTGCAAGGACATCTTGAACAGAGTGCAACCGGAGACCATTGGCCAAGCCAGAAGAATCCAGGGCATCACTCCAGCATCCATCTTTGAGCTTTATGTGCTTGTGAAGTCAAGACAAGCCGAGATTACGCATGAAAGAGGTCTGAACCAATAGATGGCAAAAACTTGTAAATAGCCACAAAGGAATGATGTAATGACGTGTATTGGGATGTATTTTGAGAGAAGGGTGCATCTAGTGGTCAATCTTCAAGGAGAAGTCAACGTAACCAACACCTTGATGAATGGAGGATGTGCTGTAGATATCAATGTCGTTTGACAAGAACTCGCCCAAGTTGTTCAAGGTTAGACCGCCACTGCACTCCAGGAGAAACGACTTCTTTCCCTCCCATCTATTCTTCAGGCTGACCGCGGCAACCTTCAAGGAGTCACCAGTGAAGTTGTCCAACATGATCACGTCTGCGCCAGCAGCAATGGCCTCATCAGCCTCTGCCTCTGATTGGCATTCCACCTCGATTTTGACGGAGAAGCCACAAACTTTTCTGGCATTGGTGACAGCATCAGTGATGGACCCCGTCGACCAGACGTGATTGTCCTTCAGCATTACCATGGAGCTCAGGTCGTAGCGGTGCTGATCACATCCACCAACAAGCATGGAGTACTTCTCCAATCTTCTCAAACCAGGTGTGGTCTTTCTGGTACCGGCAATGATTCCTTTGAACCCAGACTCTCTCGCAAGAGTGATGGTCTTGTAGCTCTGTGTTGCGATACCAGATCCCCTGGCTAGCAAGTTCAGAGCCGTTCTCTCCGCGAGGAGGATGTTTCTAGCTGGGCCAGAGACCTTGGCGACGGCAACCTTGGACTCAGTTTCAATGTACTGCCCCTCTTCCACGAGCCATTCCACTTTCAAGTTGCACTGGTTGAAAACCTCCTGCGCGAACGGGACACCTGCAACGACACCGTTGGACTTGCAGTATAGAGTCGCTGTTTGTGGGGTTTCGCCCACCACGTATCCACCGTAGTCAAAAGAAGGGACGTCTTCAGACAACCAACCGGTAACGTCGTTTCTCCATTCTCCATTTAGAGGGAGCAAATGGGCAAAGGTTGGGTTAGGATTGGTCGAAGTCATTGGGCTGTCTGTTGTGGTGTGGCTTGAACCATTCCATGTGACTCTCTCTCTACATCAGCGAATTTTTGAAGACAACTAAAGAGTTACCCGGCAAAAGGTTAGAGCTTGGTTCAGTCCAGCCGACTGCAATTACTCTTTTGAGAGGTCTCTAAAGCGTGTTTGAAGCTGCTGCCTCGCGGGAAGCACGCGAAAGATTTCCACAGCCAATATGGAAAACGCGGTGACAAAGAGACCCACCCGGTTAACGATATTACGCGTTAACCAAAACAAATGAGACGCGAAAATTTCGTAGATTCACCCAAACACGGGATCTTCGCACACTGCACGCGCAAGAATGACACGCCCAGGTCCTCAGTACAAAGTCTCGAAGACGCGATCATCTCAGAGGAGCCTGCTGTCATCAAGCCCCACGCGTGTATCTTCGCAGGAAGTCTCGGACTCTAGTCCCATCACGTCCCCTTTGTCAACCCCCCAGCCCAAAAGGAAGCTGCAACAGTCACTCCTGTCAATTGGCCTCGATGAACGAGAGATGTGCCACGGCTGTGGAATGTCATATTTGAAGAACCTCCGCAGTGATATCAAGCAACACCAGAAGTATCACGATCGCTGTCTCAATGGTCGCCTGTGGCAAGATAACTGGGGCGAGCTGATCGCGTCGTTTGGCTTTGCAGAGTGCATCAGGAAGATCAACCCAAGCAGGCAGCCAGAAGTCAACGCAGCACTGGATTTGTTGGAGATTGTGAATCGTGATTTGAATGCCCCTGATGATAACAAGTTCTGGATGGAGGAGAACAGAGGGAATGTCTATGTCTACGTCAAGAACAAAGTGGCCGTGGCGATAGTGTCAGTCGTGCGAGTCCTGGAGGGCCGATGGTTCTCAATCGAAGATGGCCGCGTTGTCAGTGATAAACAGGTGGGTATCCTCGCAGGGATAAGCAGGATCTATGTCTGTTCGAATTATAGAAGGGCAAGACTCGGTACCAAGTTGTTGGAATGCGTCCAAGAGAGCCTGATTTATGGATTGGTGATTCCTAGATTGAAAATTGGCTGGTCCCAGCCGAGCTTTAGCGGTGGACGACTTGCGTCAGCATATAATGGAGTTAAGCACAAGAGTGGGAAGACCCTTGTCCCTGTTTACCTCGAATGATGCTGTTCGTTAGCCATGCCCTAAAGGGCCGGAAATTGACTAGACTGTCACGTGGTATTGTATGAAAAAATCCAATTCCGACTGACCGAGTCATAAAATTCCTTCAAATTTTACCAGTGGAATATTAAATTTCTTTTTCCTCAGGAAAACAAAATAATTTGCAATCCTTCCTTCTGAAAAATTTCCTAAGAATGTGAGCGTGCCTGCCTCTATACGTTTCTAATTGCTTATCTATTGCTAAGGTATGTTTTTGCCCCTTCCACACTGATGCCTGAGCACTGAGACTCCTCACACATTTGCTATTATGATGAAACAAAAAGATTTTTTAAAGACGTTAGACTTCCTAATTACATTGAGGAGAGATCTAGTATGCTGAACCCCACTAGTTTATGTGTGTGATGTTAAAAGTGTGTGATCCTTGCAAAGCGTGAGTACTAACAACTCATCAAATAGATGTGTGGTATCCTGGGTCTATGTCTAGCTGATCACACGGCCAACGCTGGTCCGGAGCTATTTGACGGTTCCCTTTTCCTGCAGCACCGTGGTCAAGATGCCGCGGGTATCACCACCTCTGGTCCAAAAGGTCGCTTCTACCAATGCAAGGGCAACGGTATGGCCAGGGACGTATTTACCAAGGAGAGACTCGCCACGCTTGTGGGCAACCTCGGTATTGCCCACTTGAGATATCCAACAGCCGGTTCATCTGCTGGTTCAGAGGCTCAACCGTTCTACGTCAACTCGCCATATGGTATTTCCCTGTCCCACAACGGCAACTTGGTCAACACCAAGCAGTTAAGAGAGTACCTGGATGAGGTTGCCCACAGACACATCAACACTGACTCTGACTCTGAGCTTTTGTTGAACATTTTCGCCTCCGAGTTGGACAAGACCAACAAGGCCAGAGTGAACAATGCCGATATCTTCACCGCATTGGAAGGTCTGTTCAAGACCGTTCGTGGTGCATACGCCTGTGTCGGCCTATTGGCTGGCTACGGTTTGATTGCCTTTAGAGATCCAAACGGTATCAGACCTCTGCTTTACGGTGAGCGCACCAACGCCGATGGCTCCGTTGACCACATGGTTGCCTCTGAATCCGTTGTCCTGAAAGCCCATAACTTCAAGAAGTTCAGAGACATTATGCCAGGTGAGGCTGTGATAATACACAAGTCTGGTGACGTGGAGTTTAAGCAGGTGGCTCCAGTGCAGAACTACACCCCAGACATCTTTGAGTACGTCTACTTTGCCAGACCGGACTCAGTCTTGGATGGTATTTCAGTCTACCACACGAGACTGAACATGGGTGCCAAGTTGGCCCATAACATTATCAATCAGGGGCTAGATAGAGATATTGACGTTGTCATTCCAGTGCCAGACACATCGAGAAACTCTGCGTTGGAGTGTGCCGTCACATTGGGATTGCCATTCAGAGAGGGCTTTGTCAAGAACACATATGTCGGCAGAACTTTTATCATGCCAGACCAGAAGAAGAGAGTCTCCTCTGTCAGAAGAAAGCTGAATGCGATGGAGTCTGAGTTCAGGGGAAGAAATGTCTTGATTGTCGATGATTCGATTGTCAGAGGTACCACTTCGAAGGAGATTGTGCAGATGGCACGTGAGGCCGGTGCCAAGAGAGTGTATTTTGCCTCTGCAGCGCCAGCCATCAGATTCAACCACATTTATGGTATCGACCTTGCCGACACCAAGGCTCTCGTCGCCTACAACAGGACTGAGGAGGAGGTTGCCGAGGAGTTGGGTGCCGAGAAGGTTATCTACCAGAAGCTGGAGGACTTGATTGACTGTGTCAAAACGCAGGATGACAGAATCTCCAACTTTGAAGTCGGTGTCTTCACTGGTAACTATATTACCGGTGTCGAGGACTCCTACCTGAACGAGCTGGAGCAAATCAGAGCCCAGAACCAGGCCATCACCAACGGCTCCTCCTCCGACAGCGAGGCCAAGGCTGAGGTTGATATTGGTATCTACAATGTCGGCGACTACAAATAGAAAATCACGAATGCCATATAGAGTTTTAACGTTAGTATGTTGTAGATCTATATTTGATTCTGTCTTGTCGTTTGTGTTAGCGTAGAAAAGAAGTCCTGAAAAAAAAAAATAAACAAACAACGAAAAAACAATCTAAAAACTATCGGCGGCGTGTGATGAGTTTATGGAAACTATTGATAACGTCCGCTATAGAAGCCGTACCTGTAACAAAGACTGTTTTCATTGTCGGTACGTTAGCTTTGGCCGGAGTGCAGTATTTCTTGAGGTCAAATACTAACGGATTCTGCAGGTGGTACGCCAGAGGAGCAGAATGCGTTGATCAAGCAACTTTACCCGCGAAGGGATTCCATCCTTGATGCAGACGAATTCAACACACTCTCCAACAGTTTCTTCCTGGGATACACATACGTTCAGTTTAAAGATCAATCGAATGAACTCATTTCCACGCTACAGATCTACACCTTGCCCGATGCGTTTTTAGCTCACCTCCACATGGCATATCCATTGGTGACTGAGGGAACAGCGGCGAAGGATCTCCTAGTGATACCCTTCTTGAGCTACAGAGGCAATCCTAACAGCTGGATTGACGTTCTGCGAACGGTGTTGAAGCAGACACAGTCAGATGAGAGACCCCAAATCCTTGCACTCGTCACGAACAAGCAATATGCCCTCGACTGGGATCCTGAAGTCCATGATTATATCCAGTTGTGCATTCGTTCCTTGGCACTCGTCCATGACTTCTCAGTTTTTTACAACGCCAGCAAGGAGAAGTCAGGGAGGATCCTGCAGTTGGTGTCTGCTCTTGTCAAGCTGCCGACAAGGATCAACCAGAAGTATTCGGTTGACCCAGTTTTCGTAGGGGATTTGCTACTACCGAGAGGTTCAGATACGTGGGGTAAGATTGGCACACTGAGTGATGTCGTAGACCCGGAGAAAAATGTTGCTGATTGGAATTTGGAAGATGGAGGGAACAAGTTTATCGAGAACTATCAGAAGATTGTGCCGAAAAAGCACACCGAGAGAGGCGCTACCGAGGAAGAGGAAGCAGGAGAGGAGAACCTGGAGCCGACTTTGTCTATCAAAGAGTTCCTATCCCGTTTGTACGACAACCGAGTGAAAACAAGCAGAGTGGCTGCTGTTTTGGCTAATCAATGAATTCTGTCGGCGTCGAGAAAGCACGTAGGTATGTCGACAATTGGAAATATTTTTTTTTTTTTTTTTTTTTTCAATGGCGCGTTGAGCTTCGTTGGCATCCCCCCATATAAAGAAAAGCCAGGAACTTCCAGCAAATGCCCAGTGACGCCAGCGAGGACGCTGTCGGTGTGTCCAAACTGCAGATTTCCAGTCTCGAAGAGAAAAAATCCGTTATGGCCAAAAGAAGAAGATCCAGTGCGCTGGTTCCACCGGCTTTAAAACCGCCCAACCCACTCATCAAACCCAAGAAGCGCAAGAACGCAGTGGCACCATCGCTCGCAATCAGCGAGCCCGCACTCAAGAAGAAGTTCACTTATCTGCGAGACTTTGCTCTGTATGCGCTGAGCGCGTGCAACGACCCTCCGGACTGCATCAAGGTCACCAACAGGGGAGCCATTGAGAAAGTTGTTGTGATGATGGTTCCTCAAATGCCAGTATCTTGCTTTGGCGTCGCGGAGAACGTGCCCTCCGTCATTGAAACCCTCGGGTCCATTCCTGAAGAGCTTCCTTTCCTCAAGGAACACTTCGAGCAGATTGTCGTCACCACTGCCCCTGGTCACAAGAATGCCATCTTCCCAGCGATGAGCGCATTCACGCAGAGATCGTTGACCAAAGGCGAGAAGAACGCGCTAACGAACAAGCTGAAAGCAGAGAAGATGACCATACCGAAGCTGAAGATGACCTTGGAAGAGTTCCACAACAACGGGTACCCTGTGCATCCCGAGACGGAGGGGCTTTCAGGTGAAGCTGCTGAAACACTTCCCGAAGGCTGGGTCGACACCAAGAGCTTTGAACACGATGGATCCCACACATTTGCACTCGACTGTGAGATGTGCGAGGCGGCCAGTGGGAAAGTTCTGACGAGATTCTCAATGATTGACTTCAACGATAACGTCATCTTTGACGAACTGGTGCAACCGGAAGAGGAAATCATAGACTACTTGACAGCGTACAGTGGAATTACGAAGGAAAAGCTCGACGGCGTGACGACGACATTGGCAGACATTCAGAAACTGATCCTGGATCGTGTCAGCTCGACAGACTTCCTCATTGGCCATTCCATTGAGAACGATCTCCGAGTGCTGAAGCTTCGTCACCCAAACATTGTCGATACATCGCTGGTGTTTGAACATCCGAGAGGGCCGCCGTTCAAGTCATCACTGAAGTATCTGACGAACAAGTATCTGAATAAAGTCATTCAAGAGGGCTCCCATGACTCTATTGAGGATTCCAAGTGCTGCCTTGATCTGGTCAAGTTGAAACTCGTTGAGGGCGGCCTGCTCGGCAAAGCCATCGGTACTGTGCCAATCACGGAGGACATCCGAAAGATCAACAAGCATTCGACCATAATCGACTACTGCAGAGTGCAACCGCACCAGACCATACATCACCAAGCCCACGATGATGAGGAAGTGACTGATACTCTCATCAACGCCATTGACAGATCCCAGTTACTCATTGCAAACTTCAAGGAATTCGACAGGGTCCTCGATAAGAGCCAAGAGAACATCTCCCGCCTCCTGGCAAAGTTGAATGGCAGACTGGAGAGAGTGTATACACAACTTCCAAACAACACTGCGTTGATCATCACGACTGGTTCAGGCGATTTGACAGACTTCAACAGATTGAAACTCAAGAAGGAGGCGTTTGACAAGGAGTACATTGCGAATCCAAACGCTGAAACTAGAGAGACCTCCTGGACCAATGAAGACGAGGAAGAATTGAACAAGGTGCTGGCCACAGCAAGACTTGGAGTCTCTTTCCTCAAGATCAAAACCTCGCCGAAACCGGATGTCAAGAGCGGTAGTCCACTCAAGTTGGAGCGCACTGAATCCAATGAGGTCGCAATAGAAGAAGAAGAGTGACAGATCAAGGATACGAAACCAAGATTTCATATCATGATGCATTTTGACTTGCTGTAGCTACATTGACGTTATTATGGCACATTTCATTTCTTTTGTTGATTTACGTTATTATATCACAACGTCACCTTCGCTGTCTTTCAGCTCCCCTTTTGTCTCAGCTGGTTGTTCTGCATTGCTCTGGGTGGTCTCAGGAAGCTCTTCTCTATTCTCCGCTGGGGCTGGCTCTTCCATGACTGGCTTCTTAGGGAGAGGTGCATCTTGTGGCTCCTGTGCAGTAGGCTCATTTGGCTTGTCAGCAGCTGATTCAGGTACCCCTGCCGCCACTTCTGGTTGGTCCGTCTCGATTAGTTCAATATTTTCCTTTGCTTTTGTATCCTCTTCCACTTTAACTTCCTCCTCCTTTTTGATCTCTTCTTTTGCTTGAGCTTCTTGAGTTGGTGTGTCAATAGCCATCCTCTCCGCTGGGTCCGTTGGGTTTGCAGAGTCTTCCGAGGCTACAGAGACAGCAGCAGAGGCATTTTCCTCGACCGCCTTGTCTGTGCTTTTCGATAGACCTGGAATTGCATTGCCGTCTGTCCCAACAGCGCCTCTAATAGCAGCATCGGTCAGTTGACTACCATTTTGCGTCTTCAATGTCGAGTACTTGTCGAGGTCGAGAACATCATCCTCATCACCATCCACCACTGGAACATATGCGTCCTCAGGCACCCACGCCTTCACTTGGAATGAATATTTCTGGTCAGCTTGCGGTGTTGCCTCGTCGCCAAACGGAGTTGGCGTCGCGCTCGGTGTGACAACGGTGGATGGCAGTACTGAGGCCTTCACTGGTGTGTACCAGTCGCGCTTCCAATGTTTGGAGTTTTGGTCAGAGTCAGAGAAATTGAGTGAATTGGCGTTTCTGACCAATGACTGGCCTAAAAGGGTGTTTCTGCTCATCTTTGCGGTTTGTTGTTCCTTTCTCTCTTCACTAAACAGGGCCTTGTTTCTGTTTTTCGTGTACGGTCAACGTGGTGTCTGGGTGTGGTTTGGGGGGAAAACCAATTAGTTAACCGCCAAAACAAAAACACGAAACGAGAGAAGAAGGCCACCTAACGTCCACTTCCAACACGCACACAATGCGGAGGACCAACGCCAAAGGTCACGATAGTGATGAGGAGGACTTCAACTCCCTCCTCAGTGGAGGCGGTATCGGAAATACCAAGCTTGATTCCATTCTCCAGGACACCAACATGAACACTGTCCATGCAGAGGATGCCATTGACTTTGGAGATGAGGACGAGTTGGCAGATGACGAGCTTCCAGAGGAGGAGGAGCCCTCCCATATGCCATCAGCTGCTGGTGATCATGATGACTTCTTCAACTCCTTACATGATAAGGCCCGTGAAGAACCAGATGATCATTTGGATGCCCTCTTTGGCGACTCTGTCGCAGATACGCAGGTTGACAACGGTGGGTTTGACCTCTTTGCCACTTCCCAGTCGCAATCAACTGCTACACAGACCTTCAATAACGATACAAGTTTCTACGAATCGGTGGGGAAACCGGTCAAAGAGCAATCGGGGCCACCTAAGGCAGAGCTGCTAAAGTATTACTACCCTCAGTTCAAGAAGGACTCAGTTCTTGATATGAACACAATGTTTGGTGTATCTCCAGTCCCATACGAGTATCATCCTTTGAACCCACCAAAGCCACTGATTCCAACAAAGATCAGCATAGAAGTTGAGGCAGATCAGCGAAGAACCTTCAGATCAACGCTTGAACATGCTGGTAACGGCAATGACATCAAGACAATTATCATGATTGAAGAGGACATTCTGGATGATCAGGTGTCTTTCAAGAGACAAAAGGTCAACGTGGAGAATGATTTGGTCATGGCCACTTGTGTGTGGGATTACGATGCCATCGTTGGCGGTGACGACAACAAAAAGCATACCGAGCTGCTCAAACACAATGTCACGGCTATCACAAAGCCAGACACTCAAAAGGGTCTATTTGATCAGTATAATGATTATGATGATGATATCATCTTCGAGGGCAATCTCCCAACAAAATTGAAACTAGATCTGAATGATCCAAATTTGTTGTTCTTGAACCAACAGGACAAACTCATCACAAAAGCACAGACATTACACATACCCACAAACGAGAAGTTGCTACTCTCCAAATTCAATATCTCCAATGACAAGAACTATGATCAGCTGAAGGAAAATTACCACAGCAAGGTCAGAGCCACCATCGGTAACCTGAACATTGAGCACTCAATGCCTGCGGTCAGACTTCAGTCTCCATACTACAAGGTCAGACTAACCAAGGACCAAATCCGTAACTTCCACAGACCGTCATTCAAGGTCAGACCTGGTCAAACCATTTTATTCTCCAAGTTGAAGATGAGAAAGAGAAAAAAGGATAGGGGTAAGGAAACCAAGGAATTGTATTCAACGACAGATGATTTGACTCTTGGAGATACAGGATGTACCATTCTCATGGAGCACACAGAGCAAGTTCCTATTGTGCTGTCCAATTGTGGTATGAGCTCCAAGTTGCTCAACTATTACAGAAAGAAGGACGAAGATGATGTTTCAAGACCCAAGTTGTCTGTTGGTGAAACTTCTGTGCTGGGTGTGCAGGATAAGTCCCCGTTCTGGAATTTTGGGTTTGTTGAGCCTGGTGCTATTGTCCCGGCTTTGTACAATAAGTTGATAAGAGCACCGGTCTTTAAGCACGAGATCCCACAGACAGACTTCCTGTTGATCAAGGCGTCTGGAGGCACCATCATGAATGGCCAGCAGAGATATTACCTGAAATCTGTCAACCACTTGTTCACAGTTGGTCAGCTTTTCCCAGTCGTTGATATCCCAGGCCCACATTCCAGAAAAGTCACCACTGCCAGTAAGAATAGATTGAAAATGATTGTTTACCGTGTCTTGAAGCGCAATCCTGAACAAAGATTATTGGTTAAGGATATCTCCAACCATTTCCCTGATCAGAATGACATGCAGAATAGACAAAGATTGAAGGAGTTCATGGAATACCAAAGAACAGGTGGTGACCAAGGCTTCTGGAAATTGAAGGAGGAGTTGCCCCACGATAGACTCATTACTCCTGAGGATCTGATCCTTCTTGAGTCTATGCAAGTCGGGCAGCAACAGTTGGATGACACCGAGTTCTACAGCAATGAGGAGGTCAATGACGAGCTTGCTATCTGGAACCTCACCAAGAACTTCATCAATGCCACTCAGGGTAAGGCTATGCTGCAAATCAATGGTGATCCCGACGGAAAGGCCTTCTCCTTCCTGAAGACTTCCATGAAAGGTGGTTTCAAAAGTTTTGAGTCCAATGGTCACAGTTACAACGTTGCTCTTCAGCAGAAGGCGTATGACGAAGAGATTTCCCGCACCTGGTATGACCAGTGCAGAGGATTTGCCAATCCTATTCCCCCTACTCTGGAAGAAGTTCAAGCATCTGCTGGTCCTGTCACTTCCCAGCCTAAGGGCAAGAGCGAGCAAAACACTGATGGCCCAGTGAAATACTTGAAGATCACAAGGAGGGTTAGAGACAAGAACGGTATCATTCAACGTAAGTATGAAACCATTACAGATCAAGCTGTTATCCGAGCCTACTTGAAACGCCGTGAAAAGTTGGAGGAGGAACTTGTGCCTGAAGATGTCAGAGTCACCAACGATGAGGAACAAAACCAAAAGACAAAGAGGATCCTGGAGGAGAAACTGGCTAAATTGCAAAAGAACCAGGAGCGTCGCCATGCCCGTAAAGCAAACAAAGAGGGCAACGGCAAAGGAGGCAGCAAGGGTAAAAGCACAACGCGTAGGTGTGCCACCTGTGGTGCCATTGGTCATATCAGAACAAACAAGACCTGTCCAATGTATGACGAGGGAAATCCCTAGTTATTGAAACGAATTGATGAACTGTTTTTACAACACATAGCGCTTCGTAATTAATCATTGTATTTTTATTAGTCTTGTCCTTCATTGGCTTTTACCAATGGATGATGTTGTCGCAGTATTTGGAAGCGAGAAGCTCTTCATCCTGGGCTTTGGCACCGTATCCAACAATCTTATCCTTGTCCTCCTTGATGCAGAAAATGACTTGCTCGACGTTCGGATCGAACTTTCTGACAATCTTTTTCGTGATGGACTTCACCTGTGCTCTCTTGTCGCAACTTGGACCTCCCACAGAGTGGAATTGGAGGATGGATGAGCCCGTGATTGGGGTGATGACAGGGGTGCAGTGGAACCAGTCGTAGTTGACCTGTGTGCTGTATTTGAAGTACTCAGCACCAGCAATGAGCACAAGGAATGTTATCACAGTCTGGATGAGGATGTTAATACGCTCTTGAGTTACCATTGCTTCCTTTTGTGAATGATTTGGAGACTCCCTCTTTTTGTTTGTTGGCAGTTCTAAATCGCTTTTTTTTATTTTTATTTAGGGGTTCAAAATGTGTGTGAGGGGTGTGTCTATACCAATTTACTCACAGCTACAGCAGAATCAGTTATCATCAAAACATATTCGTTAAAAAAAAGTAAAGCAGAGCCAGTCTATTGAACTGTTTAGTGGACAATGCCGTGGTTACCACCGATCCATTGGTTGAAGAATTCCAAGGCGTTCTCCGGTTGGTCATATGGAACCATGTGACCAGCCTCGTAGATTCTCAAGAAGGTAAAGTGCTTGTGGTTCTTCACCTTACCAGCCTCCTCGCCATTTACGGTCCAGGACTTGATCTTGGAGGAGTTGAACTCCTGAGTGCCAGACCATGGGATAATATTTGTCCAGGCCTCGTTGCCCAACCAGTTGCAGATGAAGTCCTTGTCACCAGCGTAAATCAGGACAGGCAACTCCGCCTGCAATAGATCAGTGACAGCCTTCTGGTATGGCTTCATCCAGTCACCAGCAAACAAAAAGTTTCTGTTGACGTCAAAGTTGCAACCTTGGTAGTTGTCAACCTCCGCACCCAAAGCCTCCTTGACCTCCTCCTTGTTCAAGTATTCGTCAATGTAGTCCAAGCCAGTGTAGCACAAGCTACCACCCTCACAGTTACCTCTAATGTCGTAGACATTACGGCCAGTCTTCTGGTATGGGCCGAGCTGGGCATTGTTACAATAAACAGCAGCAGGGACACAAGACCAGACCGACTCTGAGCTGTAGCAAGAATCAATCAAAGACAAACAACGGTCTTGGGTACTTAGCATCGCCTGACATTCCTCTTCTGGTAACACGCTTGGCGCACCACCCTCACCACATGCCATTGGCTCGTAGTACTTGTACTGGGTCAATGGGTCAGTCAAACCGTTACCAATCAAGACGGAGGTTAGGTTGAAGCCTCTCTCCTCGTGGGATAGAATCTCAGACGCAAATACTGGGATGTAGTGACCAGCATAAGACTCCCCGGCAATGTGGAAGTCGACATCCTTGTACTCTGGAAATTGCTTGAAGAACAACTCCAAGAAGGCGTACACATCCTTACCAGCAGCAACGGTGTTGGTGACTGAGGAAGAAGAGTACGAGTATCCAACATTGACCGGCTGGTCCAAGAAGATCACGGAGGCGTTAGAGTTCCAGGAGTATGGGTTGTACTTTGGCTTGATGTCCTCACCGATGGAAGAAGGTCCCAATTCAAAGAACAAGCCAGTTAACGAGGAGCAGCCTGGGCCACCGTTTAGCCACAAGACAACAGGGTCCTTCTTTGGGTCGTTTCTTGATTCAAAGAAGTAGTAGAAGAAGTGCTTGTCCTCGTCCTCGACATCCAAATAACCAGAGTATTGCTTGACGGTGTCCAATCCCAAGGCGGCTGGATCGTTCTTCTTGACTCTCAAGGTATGGTTTGGTAGGTCCTCAGATTGGACTCTGAAGTCCCAGTCCTTCTTGGTGGTGAACTTCTTTGGCTTGGACCAGAATTGCATGTTTGAGACGGCATTTGGGAATTGCATTGTCATCTCAGACCATAGAGTTTTGACGTCCTGGGTCAAGCTATCCACTGGGATGTTCAAAGCACCGGCAGCCTTGGCGAGGAGGTTCTCAGTCATCAGTGGCTGCTGAATGGAGAAGGCACTGGCACCTGCCAATAAGGAGGCTGCCACAATTGGGGATGGTTTCATGTTTGCTGTTTCGGGCTAGCTTGTCAGTACGACTATGATTCAGGAGCAGGGCAGGTGTGTCTTTTGAAAGTGAACCTGTCGGGCGAACTATAGCTGTTTGTAGTTGCTGTTTATGTAGAAGGAAGAGTGGCGAAGTTACCAGTTGCTTTTCGTATGTGCGGGTCAAAGGCCGGGCTAGACGGGTGTATTACCCTACTTTCCGATAAGGTCACGTGCTTTCCCACCTCAAAACCACAACTACTTTTTATGAACAAATAAATCAATTGGGGCAAGCGCAACGGGATAGGGACAGCCGATCTTTCTCTCTTTCGAGATACAATAGCTGCTGTGGGGATCTAAAGCGTCCGATTCAGCCAGGGTTTTTTTCTCTCACTCGGCTTTTCCTGCCGATAAGGACGGATGGCTTTGATAAGCGGAGAAATCTGACAGTGCCCTCGCAGACCGTTGCATTTAAAGGAACTGTTTATCCATCCCCCAGCAAAAGCGTCCTCAACGTCTATAAATTCACCGGTGAGTGCCCTTTCCGAGATAACTGACAGCTATTTCCAAAAGTAATGACTCAGTCCAACTACGAAACCGTCTGGCTGCCAAAAATCAAGGCCTACAGGGCTGCTTTGGACAAGGAAGTTGAGCCTTATCAGCATCTCGTCAAGGAAATTGACACATCTGATGAGCATTTCAGCTCGATCAAGGCCCAGCTCGCGCTCCTTACGCCAAAGGAAGAGACCATTACTAATCTTACGGCCAAGGAATTGATCGAGAACCAGGAATCTGGCGAATTGACGGCTGTGGAGATCTTCGAGGCCTTCTCGAAAAGGGGTGCTCTTGCCCACATCTTCACCAATTGTGCCATGCAGTTGTTCTTCGAGGAGGGCCTTGAGAGAGCGAAGGAGCTGGATAAGTACAGAGAGGAGACGGGCAAGCTCGTGGGCCCACTCCACGGCATCCCTATCACTTTGAAAGAGTTGATGAAGTACGGTGGCAAGGTCACGCACGCCAGTTACGTCTGCAACTTGGATAACATCACCAGCAAGTCTCCAAGAGAGGAGAGTGTCTCAATCCAGATCCTGAGAAAGCTCGGTGCGGTGTTTTATATCCGTGATGCGCAGCCACAGACGGTGATGCACCTCGACACTGACAACTTCAACGGCAGAACAAGCAACCCATACAACAAGAAGATCAGCCCTGGTGGCTCCTCTGGTGGCACTTCCGCTGCAGTCGCTTTGAGAGCAGGTGTCATGGGTGTTGGCTCAGACATTGGCGGATCAATCAGAATCCCTGCTGCTTTTTGTGGTCTCTATGGTATCAGACCAACCACCAGAAGAACCACTGGCATGGGATCTGTTTCTGGCGGGGCAGGTCAGGAGTCAATCCTTGCTGCACAAGGGCCCTTGACCAATACCATCGAAGACCTGGAGTACTACATGGAGAACTATATCAACTTGGGCAAGCCTTGGCTCTTCGACCCAAACATCATCCCGTTGGAGTGGAAGAAGGCAGAGCTTCCAGAGAGTGTCACATTTGGCATGGTTTACACTGACACCCTTGTTCATCCCTCGAGTGCCATTGTGAGGGCCTTGGAGTTCGTGAAGAATAAGTTAGCTGCGTTCTCAGGTAAAAAGATTCAGGTCAAGCTGATCAATTTGGATCATGAGATCATGAAGGAGGCTTTCAAGCAGACGCTTCAAATTTATGGTACATCAAAGCCAGTCCACGACAAGCTTCTACAGGCATCTGGAGAACCACTTTTACCCCTGACTGAATTCTTCCTCACTTATGCCAACCCTGAGGAGAACGATATCTTGACCAATAACAATGTGAAGGAGGCCACCAAGATGTATTTCCACTACCTTTTCGATGACGAGGGCATCGACTTTTTGATTACACCAGCATCACCGAACGTTGCCGAGGTGCCAAGGAACCTCAGACACTGGAACTACACTTCCATGTTCAATCTTGTTGACTTCCCAAACATTGTCTTCAAAACAGGTTTGGTCTTTGACCCAAACGTCGATACCAAGGGCCCATCAAACATTGCAGATTTCAACCCACAGGATTATATCGATGCCCCTATCGGCTTGCAGCTAACTGCTAGAAGATTCCAGGATGAGAAATTAGTGGAAGGTGTCAAGCTGCTGAACGAAGTGCTCGGTTTGTAATTTCTTATCATTGCTGAAGAAGATCTAATTTGATCAATGAAACGCCAAATTGTAGTAGTCAAAGGGCAGACTGTGGCACCAATTTTCGCAATATCTCAAAACTGTGTGGCAAACGTTGAGCTATAAATTCCCCTGAAGATGTCTCATTCACAGACGAGGGGCGAGCCATGAGCCAGCATCTCAGGTGCAATATTGAGATGGCTGAGTACCTGGTTAAAAAATCGCAGGTGGGAGTTGCGTCCGATGCGGACCTCTTTCATTCTGAGTTCATCAACTTGGACGTGGATCAAAACTTGATCCAACAGCAACGCAGAAGCTCAAGTTTCCACAGAATAAAGTATGTATTCGTTGACTATGCAGAGAAGCATGAGCTAGAGCAGAACTTCCTGGTCAAATTGGACTTCTTCCTTCTGTCCTCAGCCACACTTGGCTACCTCGTGAAATATCTCAACCAAAACAACATCTCAACAGCATATGTCAATGGCATGGATAAATACTACCGTATGGACAAGAACCAATTCAACTATCTAACAACAAGCTGGTCCATTGGTTACTTCATTGGGCAAATCGCGTCAGCCTATTTCCTGCGGGTGTTCGCACCACGTCTGTTCTTGGGTACGCTTGAGGTTGTATGGGGGCTTTTAACACTTTTGATGGTGTTTACTCGGGACTTGAACTCATTGTATCTGATAAGATTCCTTGTCGGTCTCACGGAATCGGCATTCTTCCCGTCGATGGAGTACTTATTGGGGTCTTGGTACACTAGTGATGAGCTGACGAAAAGATCAACATTGTTTGCGCTTTCCTCTAGCTTCTCCGGTGCTATCACCGGTCCTATTCAAGTTCTAATCCTGAGAGTTTTCAAGGAAGAAGTCAAATTCAAACCCTTCCAGTACCTGTTTTTATTTGATGTGATCATCTCCATCCCAGTTGGACTTCTGACCATGTTCTTCAACCCAGATACTCCGCAAACCACAAAAAACTGGTACTGGAGTAGAACAGACAAACTAGTTGCTCTTGAGAGATTGAGAAGGTCAGGGACATTGAGCTCTGAATCTGGCACAGACCACACTGCCAACTTTGAGAGAGTCAAGAGCTTCTTCAAAAGAAAGGACACCTACCTCTTTCCCATCCTGTTCATCTGTTTCAACAATTCAGGTCTCCATTCGATTGCATTAACCACATATCTACGTGATGAGCTTCATTATCCGGTGGAGGTCTTCAACCTTTACCCTTCACTGCTGGCGATCTTGAGCATGATTGTGGCTCTCACAGTCGGTTATTGGTCAGATCGGTCCAAAGGTCAAAAGAACTACTTGTTTATCCTATCCTACTTCGCATGTGTATCAGCTGGCTCCTACATTATAGCCTTCTTCTGGGAAGAACTGCCAGTGGCTCTACATATCACTGCCTATTTCCTCATTGCAGTACCCTCGAGTTATGGTCAGCCACAGATCTTCTCTTGGATCAATAGGGCTTTTGTCGGGGATGACTTACAAAGACACTTCACAGTAGTGTTAACAAACACACTGCCTTACCTCACAGCGGTGGCAAACATCCTCGTATGGGACACCAGAGAACAACCACGCTTCAAGCTCGGGTTCATCTACAACATACTCTTGTCTCTGGTGGGAATCGTTGCCACTTTTTGGACATTAAAAAACACGAGATCGAAGAAGCGAATTTCGACGCTCGGTGGAGACTATGGCTCCTCAGTTTAAGTTCATGGGCACCTTTTAATGAACATATGAACTACCAAGTGAGCTGGGATGTGGCAGTGGTTGTGAGCCTTGTCTGTATATATGGTTGTGAGCCCCTCCAAAAGGGAATAACGCTTTGGTCGCGGGCTCATCTCCGTATGTTTCAATGTGACCTGCCGTTACTTCCACAAGAGCTTTCGCCTTGCTCACAAAATCACAATGATTGCCCCCACGATAGTTCTTTTCTCCCTTTCACTGATATGGTCCGTTGTGGCGCTATTCCACTTCCTCAAACACCCTCCAAGCATCTTCTTTGTCGTTGTGACGACAATTGCCATCTACATTCCGATATCCATCACCTTCCTCATACCCATTGACATCCTCTCGTCCAATGACCCTTCAGGTTCCAACTTCTTCTTCATTGACACCAAGTACATTCTCTACCTTTGGAAGTTTGATTATTGGTCAGCTTTTGTCCTGATGTGGGCCCTGTTGCCTTTCCTGCAAGAGTACTACAGGTCAGGGGAGTTCACACAGGTCAACAAGGTCAAGGACTCCATCAAGAGCACTCTTCAGTTCTACCTAGTCGTCGGACTCATTGGTATTGTTGGCTTGATTTACTATTTTTTCAAGTTTGGCTTCCATTTCCAAACATTCAAGAGTTTGCTGATCGCCCTGTCACATACCTACTCCTTGGTCCTGTCACTTTGGTTGATGGCCCACGGACTTATCAACATCCCAAGGAGAAGATGGATCAGTCATATAAACCTTGAGCACCAATTGGAGACCCTTTATGCCGAACTGCCACGCATCTATGAGGAATTGAATGAGACCACCTTTAATCTCAAGGACATTTGCTCCACCATTGCGTCACTTGACAAGATCCCTGGGATTCAAGAGAGCATCTTTCAGAATGACCTCTCCGATCTTTTGTCGCACCTTCCAAACGATTTGGAGTTCCGAAACCATGTAAGATCGATCGAATTCACCACATTGGACCAGTTGCGTAACGGAAGCCTTTCTAAGCTCAACTCCACCTTAAAGAGAGAAGAAACCAATTACAGATCAGTCCTTTACGAGTACAACAAGGCCAAGATCAACATCTTGAACCTTCAGGATATCATTGACTCCAAGCCATCCAAAACTTTGAAGTTCACACATTCATCCAACTTCATCAAGGATGGAAGACTCAGTTTTGTTTTCCACGTTTACTTCGTTCCATTTTTCAACCTAGCTTTCTCTGTGGTCTTGTTCTTGATTTCATTTGTGATCATTGAGAGCGAGCTGTTCCACTCCACCAGACTGTCGATTGTTAACGAACTGTTAATTGGCGAGAGATTGAGCCCAACTATGAAGTTCTTGGTCTCGCTGGTGATAATGTCCTACATGTCCCTAAGTTCTCTCATCTCATTGACCAGAGTGAAAATCTTCAGGATCTACCACTTGTTCCCAACGTTCTCCAGCCCTGTCAGTATCGTCTTTTTCACCATGTATGCCAACAGATTGACCGTTCCATTGTCCTACAATTTCCTGACTTTGCTAAAGAGCGGTGAGATTCATTCCCAATTTAACGATTTTCTGGGTGAATCCATCAACCTCTCCATTTTGGGAAACGTCTTCAATGAAAACCTGCCCAGATTGATCCTGATCCCGATTTTGTTCACAAGTTTCAACATCTTTGACAAGATAAAGAAGAGGTTCTCCTTTGACTACTTTGATGGCTTCGGATCTGATGATGAGGAAAATCAACTGGATTCTGACTTGACGAAGAAGGACATGTTGGTGAAGGAAGGGCGGTTGATCATTCAGAGAGCCATTGGAAAGCCAACATCGAGCTTCGCTCCTAGGGGTTTATCCAGCAGCACGAATAATGAGGCATCAGAGAGAGAGACTAGCGCTGCCCAAAATTCTGACAATCAGGGGGTTCTTAACAAGATGACCAGTTGGTTTGGAAGATTCAAGAGAGATGGCCCTGGCCTGCGACCATACCATGACGAGACTGAATAAATACATGAGCACTTTACCATTTCTGATTAACCTGTAATCTATATCCATACTCTATGTAAGTTTCTCGCTCAGTGGAATGTGTTCGTGGAGCCGTAGTTTCTCATAAATTACCCATTGGTAAATGAAACACAGGTCAAAGAACAACGTGACAAAACTCAACCCAACTTTCCCACCATTGTTGATGAGGACATCGTAGCTAAGAGCTCCTGTTGCGATATAACAGTCAACAAACAGCTGCACGACGGAAAGAAGACCTCCTGACAGATCAAGGAAGATTGTGAAAATGCTGAACCCTAGGACAGACTTGCGCTTGTGGTTGTGGCTCAACTGTGGAATGTACTTGATGACGCTCATTCCTACTTTGACATACGACAGCAGAATGGCCACGTCAAGTAATGTAAAGACTCTTGGTGTCTCAGTCTCTCCACCATTGGTGATCTCATAAAGCTTCGATGATCCAACAAATGAGTACAGTAGGCCACACGTTGCAAACACGGTGAAAATAATCAACTTTGTTGCTCTTCTGACAACGATGCTTCTCTTCTTGAATCCCCAAAAGAACAACTGAGATGTGGACACGAGCGTGAGGATGAATCCATGGACTGAATATATAAGGTCAATGCGAGTCAACAAGGGATAGTAGTTGTGCTGCTCGAAATAGAGTCGTCTGACATCCTCGTTGTACAGGAGGAGGGACATTGACGTGACAAGCGCGACATATCCAACGATATTCAGCATCAAGAAGTCAACCGATATCCCTTCTGTTGATCTCAGGCGAAAATTCAGGAATAGGGGTGGATAGAACGATATGCTCTATTGGACAGATATGTTAGTATTTTGACCAAAGAATTCTGGGAAATCAACGCAACATACCCATGCAGTCACATAGAGGAATCCAAGAATGGCTGAAAGCGACCTCAGGGACATAGTTGATAGGGTTCTCAGTAGATGGATGTGCTGGAGGAACTATCTGAGAAGGAGCAAAAGCATGCTGGCCAAAACGAAACAAAGGGAGGTTGGGATCGTCCATGCGGCTACGAAATTTTTGTTGTTGGTCACGTGATCAGTCATGTGAGTTTTTTTTTTTTTTTTTTTTTTTTGCCTCCGTTCCCGGATCCTGCCGAGTCAATTTTTCGCGACTTTTGCACTACCCCGGATTTTATCCGAGAATTGTTCGTGGCCCTACCATGACCTTTTGTCACCAAAGCTCCGTTGATCCAAAAGTCACACTGAGTAAGAAGTTGGGCAGGGGAGGAAAAAAAAAAAAGCTAATGGAAAAAAGATCACATTATCAACACTTTTTTGCTTCAACTTAGACTCCCACTGCCCGCCTCTCCTACGCTCCCGCTACGCATACGGGTCAGCTTCGCACTCATCACCTATTTGAATCCCATTTTTTTTCTAGTTTCCCGCATCCTCCGTGTTTTCCCACTTTTCCAGAGGTTGCTTCTTTTGTGCTTGACGACATTCCCCTTTTGAACAACCAATGACGTCGGCCATCACCGCACAGATAGCCAAATACGCGAGGCTCTCGCCAACCAGCATATCCTTGAAGCGTCTTGTTGAGACCGGCTCCAACTTGAACGACGAGAAACTATTCAATGCAAGCAGATTTATTGTCAGGGAGTTGCCTATAAGGTTGGCTCATAGAATTGAGGAGCTGGACACGTTACCAAATGGCTTGAACCAGATGCCCTCCATCGAAAAGGTCAAGCACTGGTACACACAGTCATTCGATGAGCTCATCACCATCTACGACAATGAGTTCTTCAACCCAAGGCTCAGCGAATTCTCCTCCTACAACAAGGAGGTTGCTGATGCATTGAAAAAAATCAAGAGGAGACACGATCCAACCGTGGCCACTGTCGCACAGGGTGTTATAGAGTGGAAGCATTCGATAAAGGCACCAATCATTGATCACTCGATTCAATCCTTCCTTGATAGGTTCTACATGTCTCGCATCGGCATACGGATGCTCATTGGCCAACACATTGCCATCAATGACGAGCCAGAGAGAGAGAACTATGTTGGTGTCATTTGCACCAAGACCAACGTGAAAGATGTGGCTGTGGAAGCCATTGACAATGCCAGATTTATCTGCGAGGAGTACTATGGTCTCTTTGAAGCTCCCGAGGTGGAGCTTTACTGTCCCGATGATTGCACATTCACCTATGTGCCTGGCCACTTGATGCACATGCTCTTTGAAGTGCTGAAGAACTCGCTGCGTGCCACAGTTGAAACGCAGCTCAAGCGCAACAGAAACAGTGCTAACCCAGTGGACATTGAGGACCTCAAGTTCCCTGCTGTGAAGTTGATTGTCGCCCGTGGCAACGAGGACATTACCATCAAGATCAGCGATGAAGGGGGTGGAATTGCCAGAAGCGCAGTTCCTCTGGTTTGGACCTACCTTTACACAACGATGGAGGAGACGCCTGATCTGGACCCAACCTACAACCAGACCGACTTCAAGGCTCCAATGGCTGGCTTTGGCTACGGCCTGGCACTCAGCCGTCTCTACGCCCGCTACTTTGGCGGTGACCTCAGATTGACCTCGATGGAAGGATACGGTACCGATGTGTACCTCCACTTGAACAGGCTGAACACGTCGGAGAGATTGACTTAGATGCGGTTGGTTAGGACTTATAAATTAATGCTATCGTACATTTTCAATACTCTGTCTTTGTTTTTGTAGCACTTCTTGTTTTTGAGAGCTCCTCATTGTTCAATCAAGAAAAGTTGATTGGTGAAAGGGAGATTTCGGATTCGGACTGCAGCTTCTTCAATTTCTTGAAATTCACTGTGGCCCAATGGTCAAACAAGAATGTGGAGCACTCTGAGCTCTCTAGACACGTCTAGGGCGAGAATACAACATCTACGTATGGTTGGTGCTGATTTCGCGCCCTTTGGTTAGACATATTATTCAGTTTTTCAACAAGCATATTCCCCCAGATATGAATAAAATAAAGACATTAATGCGCTTGAAGCGGCCTACTGCCATACCGGTAGAAATCCCCAAAGCACTGCACATGACTCATTTGCCTACAGTCTCCTCCTATTCACCAACTGTCCAAGAAGCCGTTGTACACGACTACTACCCTGTGACTCGATGACCGAATGCCTATATCTTTCGGGACCTTCCATTAATACCATTGACATCCCCATTTCGACTACTTTCCTTCTTTTCCTTACAGCTCTCTGGAATGATAATTCGTTCTCTAACGAGTTCGAGTACTCTGAAGGCATCAATTGATCGACTGCATAATTATTGGCCTGACTTCACCTGACGGAAAGTGCAGGTTTCATACCGTCGGTTACAGAGATGAATATATTTTAATATATATATAATTGATATTATATTATTGATTTTTGGAATTGCGCAGTTCAGGTTCCTATTATAAAATAAATTAAGCTGTATTAATAATAATATTATTTAATTAATCTGCACCGTCCTTAAATATCAAAGAATCAAATATTTATTAATATTAGCTGATCAAACAATTTAAATGCTTACATGTTGATGAATTCAGTGGTTCTAAATGTCAGTTTAAAACAGATAAAAACGTCTGCAATGCATACAATATATATATCTTGAGCCACCCCTAATTTGCCCTAGTAGCAAGAAGTGACAACGTCCCCTGTTAAAAAAACAGAAAACACCCTAAAAGAGAAAATGTCCGTTTTGGGCAGAATGCACCGGCCGGGACAAATTTGAGTGGCACAGTCCCTAACAGGGCCCTCAAGAGTTGAATAGGGCCTACAGATGCAAATTAGTACACAGTACATACTCCAGCTAATCGTTTTAAGTCTCAGATTTCCCGGGGCAATTTTTATGTCGGATTTTTGTGGAGTTTTTGGTGGATCGCGCTGTGACCAGAAAGGGAAGGGGGCTCAAAAATACTATAGGCGTAACTTGATTGGCAGGACAACACCAACACCAACTCAGCATTTCACCCGACTGTCCAGGCACAGATCCCATGTCCAACTTCAACACAGCAGGCAAGAATGGACCCATACGGCCCGCAGCAGCCACTGGCGGCGTCGGCAAGCTCCAGTCGGCGAGAGAGGAGCTGCTAAACAGGCGTTATCAGCTGTTGGAACCACAAGGTGTCTACCGACTGGACAACAGCACGTTGCCGCACACAACGCCCAAGTTCCCAGACTTCCTGCCATGGAAGCACACTGCAAAAGAGGATGAGATCACGCTCAATCACTTGCAAAAGGGCTACTTTGAGCCACCCTTTGTCAGTAACGAGCTGCTTAGCGCCAGAAACATTGTGTACCAGCTGCTGAGATGCGACCACTCGCTGGATGAGCTGTCGACCAACATGAAGAAGTCGATTGAGGTGCGCAGCAACAACAGCAAGATCACACAGGGCTCATTCAAGCCTCCTCCAAGAGTCACGCTCACCGATCACAAGCGAGAGGCCTGGCTGAAAGACCTGGCCAACAGAGACGTCCCGTTGCGCAGGCTCTCCAGAACCATCCCACATGGTATCCGCAACAAGGTACTTGTCGAGCATTGCATCAACAAGAATATACCCATGGACAGGGCCATTTGGCTCGTGCGTTGCGTCGGCATCAACGAACTTCGCGGATTGAAGAGGAAAGGAAACACCAGCATCGAATCAACGTGGATTCAGGAGTGGACGACCCAGGTTGTCGAGTTTGTCGAGAAACTCTCGGCCGACTACCTCAAGTTTGAGACTTTCCAACAGGCAACTGAGAGCTGGAAAGTGAAGATCAGCTACCTGTTAAGATTCCTCTCGAACCTGTTCCTCGAGAACCTGATTGATCGTGAGCTGTTCATTTCCTGGATTAACAAGTTCTTCAAAAACTGCAAATCTTTTGAACTGCCCTTGGCCTTGACTGTCATCAAGATTTTCTGGGCTGAGATCATCAACACGGACCACTTGGTCAAAGAGCTGACTGAGTCCCTCGTTTTGAGATACCACAAGATCCATTTATCCAAGAACATGCTTGACTCCAAAGATATCAACGTCACAGATCAGAAGCTGAACGAGAGCATCAAGGCCAAGATTAACCAGCAGATTTCTAGCATAATTGTTGACTCATTCGACAACTCCATCGACAACTTCTTTCTCCCTAATTCATGGGCTCAGATCAAGTCCACACTCAAGACCGTCCTCGAGCTCAACAGCGAGGAAAATATCAAGAAGTTCCAGTTGATCTCTTACAGAAATGAGTCGCTCATGGTGCATTCGTCGATAGGAGGATCATTCATGACCAGTGACTTGGTCACTGCACTTGACAACTGCAGAGAGGCAGTGGATCTGACCAAGTTGCTGGATCTGATAATCACTGAAGACTGGAAAGACAAATTTGAGATAGTCCTCAGCTGGGCCCTGACGAGGTTCAGATCAGAGACTTACAGGGTTCTGCTGGTTGTGAAGCTAATCAAGCAGATCAGATACCACCAATCAGCTAACTTCACGATATCTTCCAAAGAGATTGGTCAGGCGATTCTCAACTTTGTCTTTGAGCTTCACAAGCATCTTGATGTCATCGAACTGGATTGTCTATTCGTCCTCCTAAACCACCTTGTCGACATCAACATCTTCAAAACTCCAATTTACATCAGAAGACTCATCAGTTCTGGTTTGGTCTACCTTACCGACAACGTTAATGAAAAGATGCTCCACACCTCGATCTTGAAGAACCTGAAGCCACAAAAATCGAACCAGACCACCATGATCTTGAAGAACTTGGAGCCTAACTTCCAGGAACCTGCATCTATTGATGAAAGGTTGAAGTTTGGAATGGACGCGATTGAGAAGAGTTTACTTCACAAATCCGATGCGTTAAACTTTGTGCAAGATTTCGAGGTTGGTGTCAGAATGAAACTCTCTGATATGCATCTTCAATCCATTCTTTCCAACGGCAGTTTCTTTCCCTTGATGACTTACACGGAATTCAAAGACAACCTTACAATATTTGTTTTACTCTGTGACACTGGGAACTTGCTCATGTTTGTCATGAAAGCTCTCGAGAGTGGGGAACTTGCCAGCGAGGAACTTGAACTGATTGCTTTGTTGGTCTTGAACTACCGTACAATATTGGAGATTAATGAAGACTTGCAACAAATCATGGAATTAATTCTGTCGCAGTATAAACTAATCATTGCAACAGGGTCAACTGACTTCTTGAATTTGAAGAGTTTTTGGAATTTCATGCTACAATATGTGGAAAATGACGCATTGAAGGAGGAGGTCAGCCAGATCCTATCCAATAGCAGACCAACAACCAATAATGACACCATAGCTGCTAAACTCGCCAAAGCTGGAGTATCCATATTCCCAGACACACTCCTGGACTTTCACAACTTCCACGCCAACTTCCAGATTCTGATGAAGATGCTTTTTCAAACACCATTGGAAATTAGTAAGAGAAAGGCCATTCTTGAACTGTTGTCTGTTCTCAAGGGCTTGAACAGCCACGAGTTCGATAAGACATTGTTCGTGTTCACCAAGAAGACCTATGCAAATACGAACGAGCTGTTCAAGTATGAACCTATATACGATTTGATTGTTTCAGAACTGGTGTCTGTCAAGCTCATAATCAAGACGTTCATGGGATTTGAGTCTTCTGTTTACATCAACTTTGTGATGGACATTCTCTTCAAGGAGTTGGTACAACCTGAGATCAATGATTCTTTCAAGTTGAAACTACTGAGAGAAAAGTTCAAAAAGGACAATCCTGATATCCTCTTGAAGCTGCTGAAGTGCTCTTTGATTACCAGCGGACCAAAATTGGATTCTATCCAAACTGATTCTCTTGAGTTGATCAACAGCCTGCTATCAGATACAACCCTTTACAGGTCGGATTTTCTTTCCATCTTCCTGGAGAATATCATTCACAACAGAGATCTTGTTCTTCAAGTCTTCTTCACTGATCCTGCTCTTTCCGATACCGTCATATCGTTTTTACAAGAGATTCTTTCCTTCAACGGAGAAAGTCCAGACTGCGAAGAGACATCAGACCTTCATTTCAGCTCTCTTTTGAAACGATTGAAGACGCTCAACAAATTCAACCTTCCAATCTTCCAGCTTTTGATTAAGTTGTCCTTAACCAATGAAATTTTGCAAAATGAGATTGATAACCTTTTCGGGTTCTGCTTTGAGAATCTCAAGGCTGATGGAGATGAAAACCTGTTTGGATCTCTCTTTGAACTCCTTGATTGTGATTTGAAGCTTGGCTTGATTCATCACATTGAGTCGTTATTCCTAAGCTCGAGCAACTTCCCTTATGTCGTGGTGAATGGTTCCAATGTTGACCTTCAGATCATCTCCGATGTTCTTACCGCATTATCCATGAAGTCACAGAAGTTTTTACTCACAGATGAGTTGGTTTTTTCTTTGGATGTGTGCCTCGAGACTCTGTTGAAGATTGTTTCACAAGTGCAAGAGATGAATGATTTCCTGCACAGTGCAATCTCCTTGTTTCTCAAGATCATTATCATCCATAAGTCCTTCATCGTCGGGATTGTTATTGAGAGAAATTCGATAAAGGAGAGTTTCCTCAACAACATTGTGAATCTGTTGAACTCCAAGATAGTCTCTTCTAACTTGCAATTGAAGAACCTGCTCTATGACCTCATCATCTCGATCAAGGCCAGTGTGAGCGAGATCAACTCGACTCAAACCACCAACAACAACATCAGGTTGCCGATATCAATGATGAACCTCCCGGCTGTTTCATCTGAAGTGTCGAAGGGCACAGGGAAATTCATGGTTTCGCAGAGTCTACACGATTTCAACGTTGTCAACAACTTTGTTCTGTTCCAAAAGTCAACTTCTACGTACCATGAGCTTGGGCTCAAGCCGTTTGACATGCTGGAGGATCCTAATCCTATTGAGAACATTAATGATACTGCCATCAGTTTGCAGTTGTTCGAAGGAACGCTTGAGAGGAGAAACCCAAGTGCCATAGATCGTAATGCATAAATAATGATTGCTAAGTTAACACACAAAATAACACAAACAAAGGAAACACAACCTATGTGTGGAAAGTTGTTATATCCTATCAATCTCAACAGTGGTCTCGATTGTCTCCTTACCTTTAAACATTCCCGCCAGGATCTTGTTGATCTCGTAACGCACATTGAGTTCATCATCGTCAGAGCCACCAATCATTTGGATCTGGATAAGCACAATCACGAGATGCATATGAACCTTAGATAAGACGATGTTTTCAAGTTTGTACTTGGACTTGAACACCTCCAAGTCTTCAATGGTTCTCTTAATTTTCACCAGCTTGCTCCTTTTAGCACTGTCGGCCCCTGGGAAGCTGAGCAGAATGATGAATGCCAGGTATCTGACCACGTTCCAGCCCATGTAGATTGCCAGGAGGGAGATTACGAGCGTTGCAATCTTGTTGATCTCAATGTCGGTTTTGAAACTTGTGAGTATTGGGTTTAAAGAGAGGTATCCGGCAAAGATCAAAGTGATTATGTGTGTGGGGTTCTTCAAGATTGTCTCCTTCAGGGTTGACATTGGGCTTTCTTGCTCCATCGGATCCTTGTCTGCTTTAATTTTACCAACGACTTTTGAAGAAATGAGGGTGGTGGCAGCGACGCAGAGGATGATGAATTCGTAGAGAAGCAGGTTGATGTGAGGGTCGGCTTCGTGGCTGTGGCTCGAATGTCCATGTGAAGATGCGTCGCCGTGGTCAAACAGGGAGAACATGGACTCCTCGATGAAATGGCTAACAAGATCACAACCGACAAAGATCAAGGAGATTGAGAGGCCGAAGCCAAAGAGAACCTCGATTCTCCCCAGACCAAACGGATACGTGATGGAGCTCTTGCTCCAAACGTCAAAGTTGCCCATAATGTCGACAAATACCATGACGAGACACGCCAGTGCGTCGTAAAACATGAGGTGGCTGAGTGTGGAGAACGAGTGCAGGTCAAATTTGAAGCCCGCGAGGTATGTACCGAGGGCAACTGAGAGATGGAACAAAGCCCATCTGAGCTTGTGCGCCTGCTCCTTGTTGCAACTGCTAAAGAGCTCAGCTCTTGTCGGTATTGGGAATGCAGTGGTGATTTGCAACGGGGCGCGAGGTTTCGGCTCCTGGAACAGGTTCATCGATACGGACGAGTGCTTGTATCTGTGTCCTTTTCTGTGAGCAGCCCTCGAGTTGATCGCTGGCGGCGCCGAGAGGTTGGTGGACTTGAAGTTGAACGGTGAGTACTTCTTTGGGGAGGGCGAGCGAGTTCTCTTGGGCGAGGGCGAACGGTGTCGGAAGGGAATTGAGGGCGGAGGCATGTACTTGAGACTGGTGATGGAGCTTCTGTTGCCAGGAATGTTTCCGCCGGGGTTGTTCAGCGAGTTCGAGGAGTCGTTGTCGAGCGAATAGAGGCCACCCGCACCCGCACCGGCGGAGGGCGGAGGCTGGAGCACCGGCGAGCTGAAGTGGGCGCTGTAGCGCTTGCTTTTGGCCGAGTTGTTGATGGGTGGCAGGTCAGGCTGCAGCATCGTGTCCGGGAAGCCCTCCTCCTCGGTGATGTTGAGCATCGGAGACAGCGACGGGCTCGTGCTGTTGCACTGGTCGTACCGGGACCTCCTTGGAGCGGGCAGGATCTCCAGGGCAGGGCTCAGCTCTGGCTGAGAAGAGTGTTCTGGCATCTTCGGAGTGATCCAGGGTCAAACCAAAGAGTGTGGAATTCGAAGTGACAGCAAACATCACCGTCGTGGTTATCCCGTTACCCTCTACGCTTTGATTTGATTTGTACTCCCGCCTGTTACGTAATGGTCACGTGAGTCATCACGGACAAACCACACAATGTTTTTGTTACCCGGCTGCTACGCATCATATACTATATAGGATAAGATTACAAAACACATGTGTAAATTTACAAAAAAAAAAAAACATTTAACAATAGACAAAAGGAATCTCCAACTCTGGCGACAGGCGCCATAACCGGGAAACAAATTATTGCGACAAAAATCTCTAAACAGGGAAAACAAAACAACTGAAACCAAAAAAAAGCACATACAAAACAAGACTTCTAGATGGTTTATCTGAAGTTATAGGGACTGTCTGCTGACAAAGACGCTGGTGGCAGGCTCGAATTAGCACTGCCTCCCATTCTCTTATACGCTGGTTTGTAACTTCCAGACGGTATTGGAGCCGACTTGCTGCTGTATGCCTGCTTGTGGAAAGCAGGGCCCGAAACGGAGAAGTCTGGGTTGGCAGATAAAAGGGCAGCTGAGGTGTCGCGGACAGGTCTCGCCTGCTGCTGCTGCTGCTGCTGCTGCGGTGGTTGTGGTTGTGGTTGTGGTTGTGGTTGTATCTGGTGCTGGACGTCACCTTGGTATCCGCCTTGGGCAGCTTGTAAGCCACCATCAGCGTAGCCAGAGTAAGGTTGTTGACCACCAGCTGGTGGATTGTAGCCCGCTTGAGGCCCCTGTGCAAATCCCTGTGGTACTGCGTTGGGTTGCTGATGGTTTGGGAACAAAGGAGGCCCTTGTTGATTCAAACCTCTATAGTATCTTGGATTGGCTGCCCTCTGCGAGACCGAAGTAAAGTCAGACCGTGTGTCATCATTGTCATAGTAATTGCTCGAGGGAAAGTTCGACTCGTCGTGATTGGAGGCACCCAAGTCGCCGTGGTCCGGGTTTGATGAATGTGATGAACTGACATAATGACCAGAGCGGTTCTGAATCTTGTACTGTGAAGCAGGGTAGGAGTTGGCAGAGTATGCAGTTCCAAGCTCCGGTTTGGCAGATTGAGGCTCAATAACTGGGGCTTCCGAACGAACAGCAGCAGCTCTGTTGTAGTTTGAGGACACCAGGTTCGGAGTACCTTCAGCGTACCCTTCAGTCTTCGAGGTGTTGTTGGAAGAGGCCGTGTTCAGATTGTATCCCTTGTAACCATCGTAGTTGGATGCGCCCTTGTCACTGTACTGCGGTCTGGAGTAGTCTCTCACTGACGTCTTCTCCAGTTGCTCATGCGAGGAGGCAGAATCGTCAGTGACAACCTTGAAAGTAGGGTTTGGTGCGAACTTCTCAAACGATGTCGAACGTTGAGCACTTGGGATATCGTTCATTCTGAAGGACTGCGATTTTTGAAAGTTGATACCGTCAGTCAGATCAGTCAGACTGGTCTCTTCAAACTCATCGTCATGATCACGTTCGTCTGCTGATCTTGGTGAAGTTCGTAGAGCAAAGAACACCAATGGGACCGAGATAAGGTTCAAGACTGCCGCAGGAATCATCAGCCAAGCCGGCCAAGAGACATGAGGATAGAACAAAAGGAATGTAACAATGACAGAGAAGGCTGAGGCAATGAAGGCCAAGAAGGAGAAGATAAATGTGACAATGTAGAAAGCGCTTGATCTTCCAAAAACCTTGAAGTGGCTGAAGAGGTTGAACAAGAAACAGAGCAACGTCAAGAAGCCAGCAACAGGAATGACAACCAGCATCTTCGCCAAAGTGTCCCTGGCATTGCCATCCATCTTCCAGTCAGTGAGCGTTGTCAATCCACTGACGTTGTAGGAAGGCGATCCGGTGACACATTTGGAGCCGTCTGTAAAACAATAGCCAAGCGCGCCGTAAACCAAGTCTTCAGCCTTGGCAAGGCCAAGTGTTGAGACGGCTGGTGCCGTTATAGTGGCCACGATCAAAAGACCCAATGAGATCAGACTCAGAACGACGACTGCGGTAGAGCAACCAAACAGTAGACCCATTGAAGCAAATGTGCACGGCTGCAGATAGATATAGGGGGTTGGGGGAGTGTCAACAACAAACGGCTGATGAAAGGCAGAGAAAAAGACAGACAAGCAGACGGCTCAGACCGTTTTCAACTGTGGATTGGACCTGACAATGAGCGACAATCAGACAGCAGCTTTCTCAGGGGAAATATTTACCGATGGCACGCGGGATCAACCAAATACTGCCAGCAATACCTGATAAGGGAGGGAGATCTGGCGACGCGGGCAACAAGTCAGACAGAAAAAGAAGGACGCGGTGTGCCAAAGAAGATGGTATCGGGCGTGAAGCGGAGCTGGGAGACGTGTTAGACCAAAAAACAGAGGATTTACCAGTCCGTGGCTTTTTTTCGCTCTTGTTTTTGTTAAGGAGGTTTGTTCGTGGCTTTTTTTAGGGCTCGTTGAATCCAGTTCTTTTCTTTATTTTGTGATAAATCTCGCGGACGCGCGTGTTTATGCAAAATCGTTATTACCCGGCTTACATAAAAAAGAGGGGTACGCGCCACATTTTACAGTACAGCGCCACTTAGGGTTCTATTTATATCTGCGAGGTGCTGTAAGGCCCGTTGCCTTGGAACCATTGGTCGGGAACCATGAGAATGTACCGATCCATGGCCTCACGGAAGCGGTTCTTGTACTGCCGGGGCGTCACCACTGTTGGCTCCTTCGTGCCTCCGCCAACAAAGCCTTTCTCCTTGACCCAGCTCTCGAGCTTCTTGTCCCACGTGAACGTCCGGATGCAGTCGATAATACCGACTGTCAAAAGCTTCTTCTCATCATCAATGCCAATCACCAAGGAATAGTCCATGACATTCATCTTGGCCAAGAACAACGTATCGTTCCACAGTGATGCCTTCAACAGCTTCTTGTCATACTCCCTCACAAACAAGGGGCTCTCGTAGATGTATTCCACCATGTTCTCGTCCAGCAGCACCTCGTTCTCCCTTCCAGTCTTTTCCACATGTCTGTTTCTCATCGATCCCTTCAAATCAAAGATTCTCAAGTTCTTGTGATCATAAAACAGGTTCTCCATGATCAAAATGTCCATTTTGAAGTTTCTCCCGTCGATTGGGTTCTTGATATGGATCTGGTAAAAGCCAAAGATCTTCGCAATGACCGTTGGAAGATCGTGGAAGAGCGCTTGTGCCATATACTCAAAGTAACTTGGTGCAAACTTGACAAAAGAGTCGAGCTCAGCATTGGATAGCTCCTTGATCACAAATCTATCATCCAAAGTCTTAAGGAACGCTGATCCACTCTTACCACCGGCAGAATCCCATTTCACGCATCTCGCCAGACTCTCGATGAAACGCTCATCAATGCCACACTGTCTTCTGAAAGCGTCGAACTGCTCAGCAAAGAATATCTTGCAGGAGAGGATCGTGCCACCCTCGTTGAACTGGTACTTCAAATGCACCGCTGTCTTGTTCAACATGATCGACTCCAGGTCCTGGGACTTGTCATCTCTGATTGCTCCAATCTTCTGCACATAGTCTGAAGAACTTAGACAAAACGATACCAAAGAGCTTGGCTCATCCTCACGGACAATGACATCAGAGTCAACAAAGATGTGGTCAGAGAATCCAAGCGGGTACTCCAAAGGTTTCCACAGAGCTGCTGATCTGTCAGCCCAGAAGTTGGTGAGAATCTTGATGAGGGAAACCTTCTCAGTTTGAGGCAGGTCTGTATCTTTGGCAGTTGCGTCTGGAACTTTGGAAACCACGGCTTTAGGTTTTTTATCGGCAATACTCTCCTGTGAATCGGACTCAGCACCAAGTGCATCCTCTCCAACAGCATCCTGGACGTCTTGGTACACTTCAACAATCGGTTTGGATGAGGTCACTGGCGCTGCCTTGTACCTGTTCTGGACGAGCTTTCTTCTCTCTTTCTCCCGCTGCATTTCAAATTCCTTTGACAAGGTCTCATAGTGAATCTGATCAAAAAAGTTGGTTAGCTGCATCACCTTTGAGTCCTCTCTCGCATTGCCACCAAGTCTTGGGGATGCCATGGAAATCGGAATCCCATCAAAACTCTTCTGTCTACCTTCCTTCAACTTCTGTTCCAAGAACTTAGCACCAAGGCCAAATTGAGAACGCGAAGCCTTAAGCTTGTTCAACTTGCTATCAAGGTCAGACTGAGCCAAGTAGAGACCACTTTTGATACCTGTCGATGGCTTCTGCACGATGTCCAAGTCAGGACATGGGATCTCCATTGACAAGGATCTGGAGGGCTTCTCACTCACCATCAGGGCTTTTTCGTAACGACTCACTTCTTCCAGGACCTTCCCTCTTGGATTATTGCTAAACTCAGACAAACCTGAGCTGTTTGAAACTCTTCTGAAAGAAGGAAGATCTTTTTGGACAGAAGGATCTGAGGATGCCAATTGCGGCAATTCGTGATCACTTTCAATTTCATCTTCTTCATCTGAAGAGCGGTCATTCTCAACACTGGTTGCGTCCTGAAAAGAGCCCCAAAGATCATTTTTGGCAATTTCAGAATGGTGTATAGTAATACTTTTCTCTTCATTTTTCTCCTTTTCAGGTTCCCTGAGCTTGACAGCGACAACATCTTTCTCTTCAGTGACTGCCTCATCATTGGAATTCTTGGTATCATCCATGAACACTCTCTTCAAATGATCAGTGGTGATTCTAGCGATATCCTTTTCAGAAGGCAGGTAGTCTTTCTCAAATGCAACAAATTCAGTGTCCCATTCCACACTAAGGTCCTGGACCACTCGAAGAGCAGAGTTCAATGCAAGCTGATTGGATGCATCTGTGGATGTGTATAACTCTTCAATCATCTTCAAGACAGTTGATTGCTGCTTATCGACCCTTTCCTTCAGCTCGTCAATCCGCTTCTGACCAGCTTCCATCTTATCACCAGTAAATGAATCAACTTTGACACGATTCAATCTCTCCAAGACAGAGTTGAAGAAGAGCATGGACTTTTCAATGACGATTTGGTGGTTCTCGAGCTTCAATCTGATATTCGTATCTGGCTTCCAGGCAAGGTGCATTCTCGGAATAACCAGGGATAGGATATCAACCCTGGAGTATTCCATTCTGACAGTCAATTCATTGATGCTGAAGTACTTGATGTGATCCTTAGAGAAATCATGAATGCAATGACCCAAGTTGGTAGAAGAGTTCTTGGCACTCCAAAAGCAAAGCTCAAGGAACTTCCCAAATGAGTACTTGTATGTAGTGTCACTCATTGGCAAAAATGGGGTTGAGTACCCACATACTTTACAACAACTCCAACTCAAGATGACATTCTGAAGAGTAGGGGTCTTAGGTTGGAATTTCTCAATGATCACATCAACTTTGGCACTGCCATGGACGTAACTTCGGTAGTGGTCAACGACCAGCTCTCCACAACCTTCTGGACATGTGTTATGACAAGATGATATCAGATGTTCAACATACTGACCCAGGGTCATGTCATTGTCCCAATAATAATCAATCTGCAAAGGATGTGGACCAGTACAAGGTGTAGCGTTCTTGATGGAAACCATGGAGTAGAGGAATGCGATTCTTTGATGGGACTGGGGCTCCAACATAGTCGGGTAGGATAGAGTGATTAGATTCCATTGCCTCTTCCTAATGTTCAGGGCATCTTGACGTAATTGGATGCGTCCCCCATGAAGACAGGTAAGAATTGAGTGATATTCTTTCTTGGACAGCTTGAACTTGGATTGATCAATCTTCAGTTTCTCTAACAACTCATCTGAGATCTTCAACGATTGAATGTCGATAGCTCCCGTCATCTTTTCGTATTCCATGATGGAATGGTTCAAGGTTTCTTCAATAGATCTAACCTTAATCAGTAATGCTGGTGGATCAAACTGAACAGTAGGGGAGCTTGACAAGATTCTTTTTCCGAAAAGAGCCAGAAAATCGTCACCAATCTTCTTCTCATCAGTCTTGGTATCCTCTGGGACCTGCCTGAAGCTGTTGTAGACATCCTGTGAAAGGTACATGAAGTTGTCTCTGTAGAATGCTGACTCCAGCTTCAGATTGGCGATCACATAGACCATGAACTCCACAGATTCTTTGACCTTGCGCAGAAACTCGGAGTCGCCACCCCGGAGAATTAAAGAACAACCAAGTCTCTCATCTGTTCCCTTGACAACCATCACTGTCTTTGCAAGACCTCCAAACGCATAGGTTCTGACCTCTAAAGACTGGCAAAATCCCAATCTCATGCCATTCGACAATTTGTCAGTAGACACAGCAATATCACCACCTGTCAGACGAGAGATTTTCTCTATGACTTGGGGCTTCATGTTGCTTGCAACACAGATTCCTGCCTCATCCAACAGCTTCAAAGCAAGGCCAGACACAGAAGCTCCAACAAAGACAACATCTGGTGCAAGAGCAACAATTCTTGCAATCAGTTTGTGAATGTACTCGCCCTCTTGAGCAAGAACAGGTTCAAGACTCATATAGTGACCACCAGAACGGACGTACTCCAATGGGAACATGATAAGAGCAATGCGCGGGCTTGCAATTTGAAGAGGCATGGATTTCAACGACCAGGTTTTGGAGAATACAACACCATTGATCATCGTTGTATCAGTCTTTTTACCTCCAGTAAGACGCTTCAGCTTTACATACTGACGAATGTCCATGTTCTCCCCATTCTTTACATTGTAGTCAACCTTCTCCACCTTCTGTAACAGAGGCACGAGTATCTCCTCCCATTCCGCAACGTCAACGACGTCCTCATCTCGGAGGGTCTGGTGAAGCAAGTTGTTGAAGTGTTCTTGACAGACTTCATTGAGTTCACTAGTGTACTCTCCAGTACCTGCACCAGTCAGAACGCTTTGATCAGCATCTGTGCCCAAAATTCCAGAGTCTGCAATGCTGTCATTATGTTGATCATCAAAGGCAATTGGGGAGCTCAAATTTGGGGAACTCTGGCTCTGGGTGTTCCATTCATTGAGTCTGAAGCTTGATTGCGGGTGGCTTCTAGATATAGATCTTGACTTCTTTCTGTTTTTGATTCTTAACAGACTCGCTTGCGCCCTGTCTAAACTTCTAGTGTTGCTTCTGTTGGTTCGTGCTTTAGGCTGCTGTGATGGAACAATTGTGCCATGTGATTTGTCAAGATGCAATGCTGCGTATAGTGACATGGATCCTTCATCTTCTTCGCCGTCGGAGAGTGTTAAACGATCCTGATGAGAGATTGGAGAGGGTTGGTTCTGGACATGATGCGAATTTGTTGAAGAGTCATTGAAGTTGAAGTTGGAAGGTGTTGCATGCGAGTTGACGTAGTCAAGAAAAGACGTTTCATTGTGGGATGTAGATACCCTTAGACCTCTGGCCTGGATATTATCTCTCTTGTTCCTAAAGCTGGACGTGTGGATACCTGCTATCTTGGAGTTGAAAGAGCGTGGTAGTGGGATCTCAACAGACTCTCCATTTCTTGTTGCGGTGATTGCCATTCGTGGAGGAGGCGTTGGTGCAGTGTATCCAAACCCATGGAGTTCTCGCCTCTGTTCTTCAGGGGTCGCTGGATTCTCAGGAATTTCATGGATAGTCTGGTTGTCAACAAAACTGTCGTCCAGAATGGACTCCTCATCACTGGAGTCGTTGTAGTCCTTGGCAATCTCAGTGCAAGCTTTGCAAACTCTCATCTTACCCCTGTGCCCAAACCTTTCGCCAGGGATCAGGGATGTGCAAGTTGAACAGAAAATCTGCCCGCAGATTCTGCAATGATGCTTTCTTCTGAAAGTCGTGAAAGGCCTTGAGCAAATGAAACACTCTGCACTGGTCTCATCTTTCATCCAATATTCCTTTGACAATAATCCCGCGTTGGGTTTGATCTTGTCCTTCTTGGAGTTGTTTAGAAAGCCCGTGAGGAAGTTCTTCGAGAAGGAGGTGGCCAGTGAGGAGTTAGAGACCATTGATGCATTGTCATCATCATACCTGATATGGGAGTGTGATGGCTTGGATACTGGATGTCTGTGGAAACTTCGCCCATACACGGAAGGTGGTCTCGAAGGGTTGTGGACATTGACCAAACTGGCCGCGCGGGAGGGCAGAGGAATGGGCACTGGGCCTGATCCTGAAACGTTGCTGTTAGGCAGAGATGAGTCAAAAGTGGAAAGTCGGAGAGCTGTTGCAGAGCTTTGAACGGTATTGGCTGTAATCGTTGGTGGCGCCTCTATCGGCTGCTGCTGCAAGGACAGCCGTCCGTCGTCGATGGAGACCACGTGCATCGTTGTCGACCGCGAGGACACCGATCGGACAGACTGTTCCTGCAAGAACACATCGCTGTCGTCAGGATTCTCTTGCTCCATAGGCTTATTGTTGTTTGAATTGGATTAGGAGACGCTGATGGCCTTGTCAGGAAATGTAAACAAAAGGGTTCGCGAAGTTTTAGTTGGCACCATCTTGTCTGGATATATCACGTGATTTGATTGCACAGGTGTGACAGAGTGGCCCTTCGAAAAAACATGTAAGAGGACCGGGACGCCGACTACCGTCCTGAGACTCGAGAACTGAAGCCCTAACAAAAGTCCCTAACCGATCTTAGAGAGACATTTAAATAGGGCTGCTCCCACATGTATATAATCAGTTTTATAATACACTATTCGATTTCTGAGTCTAAGCATAGGCTGTAATCAAGAGTGAGTCAATACACCACTAATCGTCGGCTGGAGCTAAGGCTTCCTCTCAAAATCAACAATAAGGCAACTTGGCCGAGTGGTTAAGGCGAAAGATTAGAAATCTTTTGGGTTTACCCGCGCAGGTTCGAATCCTGCAGTTGTCGCCATTTTTTGATTTTTTCTTTCTTTTTTTTTGCTCAGGACCTCTTCTTGTCGTACAATACTTTGAACTACACGATTGATCTCTGTGAAATTGTACTTCATTAGTTCATCTATCTCTTTTCCTTTACGAAGCGATGCAACACTGCATATCCTGCCACAACGAAAACAACACACCATGCGACCAGACTCAAGACGTCGTTGAAAAGACCACCGACATTGAAGCCAAATGTACTCAAAATTGTGGCTCCTGGGATCTCGATGCTCAAACCGTACTTCTTTTCTCTTAAAGTCAGTGTCTTCACCTCGTTGACTGCCAGTGCCTCGTACCCGTAGTGGAACATACTCAAGTACTGAAGAAATTCAAACTTCAAGGAGTCAGTATTGATGAACAGGCCTGAGAATAACAGGGAGAATAGCAGAGTCAAGACACCAATCATGGTAGCATTACTCGAATCCTTCACCAAGATGCCAATAATGAGGATCTGGACTGAAACGGTCAAATTGAATAACACCAAGATCAACAAACACTTGAAGAAGGCATTGTCCTCAACGTTCAAACCAATCAATGGATAGGCAATACTTGTCAGCAGAACAGGTGGCAGTAGTCTCAGTGGAAGCACATCACACAAGATTTTGGAGATGTAGTAACTTAAAGGATGATAGTAGTTGTTGGAGCGCTCCTTCAAGAATATGATTCTCTCAATGGAGAATGAGTGCAACCCAGTCAGGGTGGAGAATCCAAAGAAAGACAAGAAGAAAAAGAACAATCCCAGTCTATTTTGGAAACCAGAAATGTCATTGTCAACCTGGTAGTAAAGAACACCACAGAACAGACCCATGAAGATGGATAGGAGATACGAACCAAGCAGCAACTTTGGGTTTCTGTAAACGTTCTTGAACGTACGTGACGACAGAATCAATAACTGGGAGCAAAAGTTGGCCTTCTGGTAGTTAACTTTAAACTCAATCACTTCGGCATTGACTTTTGCATGCTCAATCTCCTCTTGCAACACGACGTAGTTCTGGGATTCTTTGAAAATCTCATAGATCTTGTGAGGAGGAATGGAAATACCATCCGCATCCTTGAACCCATCTCTATGAACGGCATAGTGCTCCCATTCGCGTTGCAAGTCAGACGTACTACTGGATGATCTTGGACGGTGCAAATCAGAATCTCCATCATCCTCAAGATTAATATTTTCCTCATCAGTGCCAGAGATGATTGCCCTTGATTTCTTCTCTTCAAAAGTGATGTCAATGAGGTAGTCAGCAATGTTGTAACCCTTTGGACACTTGAACCCATTATTGTAAAAGAAATCATTGCATTGAATCATGTCACCCGAGTAGATTAACTGACCATTGGCTAACAAGACCAGCTTGTCAAACAGAGAAACAATGTTGGAACGAGGTTGGTGGATGGTGAAGATTAAGGTTCTCTCGTAGTTCTTGGAGAGTCTCACCAGACACTCAATTACATTATTGGCATTGTTTGCATCCAAACCAGAGGTAGGTTCATCAAGGAACAGGATCGAAGGGGAAGTAACCAGTTCACAGGCAATGGAAACCCTGCGCTTCTCACCACCAGAAATACCCCGGTCAAAGTCCGAACCAATCAATCTGTCCTTGATATGTAGAATTCTCAACTCTTTTAAAACCTCATAAACCTTAAGTTCTTTGGCTCTGAATGACATAGAACGTGGAAGTCTCAAAAGGGCACTGTTCAACACGGTCTCATACACAGTCAATGTTGGAAGCAAGTAGTCCTCCTGGTCGACAAAACCAATAATCTTCTTCATCTCGTGTCTAGAGACCTTGGTGCCATTGACGAGGATATCACCACTGATATCTCCATTCTTGTTCTTTTGGGCCAAGATGTCGAGTAGTGTAGTCTTACCAGCGCCAGACCCACCCATGATGGCAAGAATCTCGCGAGGCTTCACAATACCAGAGACACCGCTCAAGATCTGGCGACCATTCAAGGTGTAAGAAACGCTTTCAAAGGATAGAGAAGCCGGCTTGTAGTTCAGGAGGTCAGCGTCGCCATTGCTCTGGTCCAGATCGTCCAGGGAAATAGTGGCAGTGTTGAACAAAGGAGACTTCTGAATCGTGTAGATGGCACCACCAATGATTCCTGCAGCTGCTACAATGACAAATGCAGAGCCAATCAAAGTATTGAGAGAGAGACCAGGTGCGTGTGGGAGATCATAACCTGGAATCTCAGAGTAATGGAGACATTCACCAGACTCACAGTGCAAGAAGATGTTCTTATCACCGAAAACAGACATGATCAAGTCATTCATACTTGGCTCACTGAACCTGCAGTCCTTCTTGCTCACATCGCACGAGAAGTCCGCAGGACCTTTGATCGTCTCTGTTAGAAAGTCTGAAATGTCAATGGATCCAGACTCACCGCACAGCATTCTGCCAGGAACACACTTGCAACTGGCATCTTTACACTTGTAGTGCGTGCTGTTAGACTTGAGATCGTACTCGAACTCACAGCTGCTCAAATCACAGTAGAAACTCTCGAGCTCAGCAATCCAGAACTGGAAGTTACAAGCGCCTTCGTCCTTGACACAACTGAAGGTGGCCTGCGGCTTTTTGCCTTCGAGGATCTCGACAATCTTCTTGTTGGTGACATCGCACATCTGGTGCAACTTGTTGACCAGCATGCCCGTCTTGTAACAGGTTCCTTCCAAACCTTCAGGCAAGAATTGGGTACACACATCGTCACTCTGACAAATGTTACAGTTGATACCACCCCAGCCATCGTCACAGTCACAACTGGATCCTTTTCGAATAGGTCTCTTGTTGTTATCATCCTTCAGACCACCACACAAAGGCTCAGCACAGTCCTGGCCACCGAAGCCGTCAATACATTCACATTGACCGTTGTACTCGTTGCAACGTGAGAATTGCTTGCACTCAAAAGCAGGAAGCATACAGTTGAAGCAAGGTGGACATTTGTCACCACCTAGTAGTGAGGGATCATAAAGACCCATTGAGCCCGAATTCAGAGTCACTTGCTCAGAGAACTGGTCCTGCTGTACTGTTGCTTCAATTGCCCTCAAAAACCTCGACGCGAGGAGGGTTTTCGCTATCGTCAACTTCATTGACGATGGTAAATGATGCAGACAAAATTTGGGTTAGCTAATTGATATAATGCTGTTGAAGAAGACAATTAGTCGATTTTGGAGGGTGTTTTGCTACTCAGTTTTGAAACTGTGGACCTTGCATTGGGAATCAAAAAAGGAGAAAGTGCGGGGGTGTCTGGGTGTGGAGATTGCTTGATAAGGTGCACAGTCTCGGACTTAGTCGGTGATGGCCAAGACAACACTTCCAACGGGTCAAAGCGGAACTCTACGGCACTTTTGGTCTCAGTAGAGTGAGAGTCAGCAGGTTAGGCATCTATTAGTTCCCTATATGATCAGGTCTAAGTATTGAGCCGCAAACACACGAATCAAGGTATTCCACCTGTCAATGGCTTTGGGATCAACAAGCCTGAAGTCATCACGGTCTGTGTGCCACTGTGGAGGAAACTTGCTTGGGATCAGATGCAAGATTGGAACTCCTGATCTTAGGAATGGTATATGATCGTCTTCAACAACCCCCCAGTACTCTCTTTGAAACTCTTCACTCCCGGAAAGGTGCTTATCACTCAAGTCAAAGCCAGAAATCTGGGCCAACCTGGTCTCTAGAGCAGACATCTCGGCATAGTCCTCTTGAGATTGTGGGAAGTAACTTGGACAGTAGTTAACACCATCGCCTTGCGCTCCTAGTAGATCCAACAACACGAATAAGTCAATGCTACCCAAGTCCTTGCTCTCTTTCCATTGAGAGTGGAGGTGGCGTGCGCCATATATCGAGTCATCAGCACTCCAACGCTCCAGGGCCTCCTCTCCGTCAAAGAACACGATCTTCAAGCCGACATCCAGCTCATCGGCCAGCTCACCTGCATCTCCAAAAGTGGTATCCATGACGGGATTCAGCACCTCAGCGACATCAAGAAGAATGGAGCACGAGACAGCACTGTCAATGGCACCAATGAAGTCCGGGATGGTGGCCAAAGTGTCGAAATGGGCTGCAAGGACGAGATATCTCGAAGCATCAACAGGCGCTTTCGTCAAGACAATGTTGGTGAAGTTGAGTCGCTTCTCCTCAAAAGTGTCATACTCAATCACCCAGGGCACCTGGCTTCCTTTATTCAGCTGTTCAAAATGGCTGGTAATGTACTGCTGTATCGCCCTGGATTCGCGCGTCGATGGGACCCTTGTTGTGTTGAAATGTGTGATGTGTGAGTTGGAATCGGTGTGGTCCAACCGCAGCCTACGCGTGTCCTTTGACGCGAGGTCAGAAAGAGCCTTGCCCGTGAGGCCGGTGTATGCCACGGTCACACCAATGCATAGCAACCAGAGGATACTGAGCTTCATTGATCTTGGAAGCTTCTGGCTGGTCATTGAATTTTTGTTCGATTTGTCCTCAACGTTGGATAGGGACGTGGACGGGGCCGGGCCGGGTAACCGATGTCTTTTCTACGAAACAATGACGTATATGGCCCATTCGCTTCAAGTCATTTCAACTTGTCGTGAATAGAAATCATCTCCTGTTCGTTACTGTTAATCATATCGTTTGTCTTCTTTGATGCAAGTGGCTGCTCGGTGGCGGAAATTGGTCCATTGTACTGCTGCTGTCGCGAGTGGTACCCGTCAACGGAGTCATCACCCAACAAGCCGTGCTTCACGTCACTGACGAAGGACCATAGAGAGCTGGACACGGTATTCAAAACATCATCGCCAGTTCTCTCTGGAGTTCTCTGTTGGGCTTGCTTTTGCTCCTGCTCAAGGGTCTCGTCGTGCGCCCTCAGGATATCAGTGGACCGGCGGTTTGGCTGTGGGGATGGGAATGCCTCTCTATTCAACTTCTCAATCTCATTCTGTAGGATCTGATCAAACTGGTTGAGGAAGTTGATTGGCTTCGACCAGACACTTTGTCTCTTGGTTTGGGTATCGGTTTTCTGTGACGATGTTTCTGGGGTATCTCTAACAGGTGATCTATGTTGGTTCGGGGTACTTCTTGGGTTCATGTCGTTGGTGGTGGTTTGTGGGATCGGGTTATTGACTGGCTGTTGAGGAGAAAGAGCCTCCTTATACTCGTTACCAACCTTTAGTTTCAACTCGCTCAGCTCTTGTTCCTCCCTGTCGATTCTCTGCTGAAGGAGCTTCATTTGGTCCTTGAGTTCGATGATTTTCATCTCCTTTAAGGCCAACTCTCTCAAACTGTCGCTGAAGTCGTTGCTCTTGACATCCATGCCAATGGAGGAGTGTGAGCTGAGGCCTGAGTTGGTTCTTCTTCTGTTTCTTTCGTTTCTGCTGGCATCACCGTATAGTGCTGTGTGGCTTGGTGTCTCTGGCGATCTCATGGTGACCTGTGGGGATAGCCTCACGACAGGAGTTGCTTGCTTGTTAATGGACAGCCCCAAGTTCAAACCTCTCTTGGAGCCCACACGTACTGAGCTCATCGTATTTGATCTTTTCAAAGGCCCATCCGTTGTTGGTGTCGTGAGGACCGCCTGCGGCGAGACATTTCGGTCCGACAGTCTCAGCAGTCTGACACTTCCATCGGTGGTGGAAGGCCCCGGGCCCTGTGCGAGCTCTTCTTGGGTGTTTGTGCTGAGTGGTTGGCTGTTCAGTGGGATTGTACTTCTCGATGGTTTGGTAGGAGTGGCCAACATTGGGGAGGTGACCTTAGATGAAGGTTGGTTCTGCTTTATCGGCGATTGGGTCTGTTGTGAGCCGGAGTTCTCCCCGTCCTCAGCGTAGCCACGCGACGACCGCTTGAGGGTCTTGATCGTCGAAGTGTCTGTGTGGAGCTTCTCGTCGAAGTTTCGGATGAACTTGTCGAACTTCTCACTTGGGTCCTCCTGCAATGTCATCTTGGTGGAGCTTGACAAGATAAACTGGGGAAGCGGGCGGTGGCAAAAAAAAAAAAAATAGGAGCCTTAGGAAGGTTTTTGTTTATATGCTGAGCTTGTAGTCTCGCCAATAAGGACAGAACAATGTAAAATTTGCGGGAACGCGGTGTGGCGACTTTTCCGGGTGGGAGTTTGGAACCTAGCTTGAGTTGTTTTTAAGCCAAACACGCGCTTTTCGAACAAAGTCACCGAGATATTCAGGCCTCAAACCCGAAACGGAAACAGTCGCGAAAAGTGACTCAGCGCTTATGTCACGCATCTCTCTTTTCAACCCAAAATCAAAAATCTCACGTCAACCAAAACAAAGCTCAAAGTTCTATACGAAACACGAAATCTCAAACCCGCGTTTCAGCCCCGTGTTTTTTTGTCATGGCCCCGTTTAAGTTTGGCAAGAAGAAGCACACGGACAAGGGCTCTTCCTCGCCCGCTTCGCAGCTGGCATCAAGCCCGCAGCCATCCACCGCGTCGGGCTCAGCAGCCAACACGACAACCGCCAGCTTCAACACCACCATGTCGCCTGGACACTACACTGGGCCTTCGAACGGTGTATCAGGCACTTCCCAGAGCCAACCGGTGCAGAAGGCACCAGCCATTGGCTATGACCGCAACAACAACATTTACAACCCGAAATCTCCCCAGTCGAAGGCTTCGACAACAGCCACTCCTCCAGGGTCAGCCGCGGCACATGCCGTGGCGCAACACCAGCCACCGATCTACTCCCCGCAGGAGCCGTTCTCGTCAAAGTCCCCCTGGAGGAGATCCAAGCTACTGATCAGCCCGTTCCCTCGCTACAGACACGCTGCGTCCGCTGTTGCCAATGAAAAGGGAGAGGTTTTTGTGATGGGTGGACTCCACAATACTTCAGTCTACGGCGATACCTGGATCATCAAGCAGGACGAGAACGGCGCCTTTCAGACGTTTCAAGTGGATATCTACGAGAATTCCCCAGCACCAAGAGTCGGCCATGCCTCGACGCTGTGCGGCAATGCCTATGTCATCTTTGGCGGTGACACGGTCACCAATGAGGCTGGCGAGATCGACAACAATCTGTACCTGTTCAACATGAACTCGCACACCTGGACCATCCCGGTCCCTGTGGGTATCAAACCACCGGGTCGCTACGGACACACGATAGGTGTCATTGCCATCACCAACTTTGAGTCCAAACTCTATCTCTATGGTGGCCAGCTTGATGACACCATTTACAATGATCTCGCGGTCTTCAACTTGTCCTCTTTCCGTCGTCCAGATGTCCAATGGGAAGTGGCCTCGATCCAGAGCGACTTCAGACCTCCTCCATTGACCAACCACACCATGGATGTCTTCAACAACAAGCTCTGGATCTTTGGTGGTTCCACAGGCCAATCCCTCTCAAATGAATTGTGGACTTTTGACCCTCTTATCTCGGGATGGACCCGGATCCAAACCTCTGGTGAAATCCCACCACCATTGGAAGAGCACGCGTCTGTGGTATACAAGGACCTGTTGATCATTAACGGTGGTAAGACCATTGCTGGCGAGGTTTCCCGCGCGACCTATGTCCTGAACCTCCACACCCTTGTTTGGTTCAGCCTGCCAACTGGCCTGGAGTATGAATGTGATGGAAAGTATGGACACAGCGTCTCCCTTTTGAAGAATGGTCAACTGCTCCTCCTTGGTGGACACGTTCCAGATTTTGCCAGACCGGGTGATGACTTGGAGCCATCCAACGAGGACAATGCTGTTGGCACTCTTCTTTACACTCTTGATCTAAACAGTCTGTCCAGGTTCATCCCAGGACTGTTCCAATATGGAACACCGAGCAGATCCAAGGCGCAAGACAGCGAGTTCCAGACCTTCCAAGGTGTCGGTGGCAATCAGAGGGAACTGAACCACGGCAACAACATCTTCACTCCGCCAACTCAGCCACAAGCTTCACCAAGCAGAGAACGTGTCATTAACAGGCCCAACTACTCAAGCGCCATTGCAGCGGCTTCCGCAACGGCAGCTGCGACAGCAGCTGCCACTGCGGGTAGCACCCCTGTTGCCCGTTCTGCCTCTGCGGAATCTAGCCAAGATACACCAAGAGGTACATCAGCGGAAGAGGCATTTCAACATGAGTACCATGACTCTCCAGCACCGGCAACAGCAGCCAAAACCCCCGTCAAGCAACCGCACGATGGTTTGGACTCTCTCCAGACACCTGTTCGCTCCGTCCAGAGATCCACACAATTATCGAGCAACTTTTCATCACCAGAGGAGGAGCTCCCACTGGATCTACCACCACCGGTATCCTCGCAAAACACAAGCCAACTTCTCGAGGGATCATTGGGCGCATCGGACCATTTGTCCTCAACGGGCTCCCTTGTGGGAAGCGAGCTGCCAGGGGACCAAAAGGAGGCAGTTTACAACCACCGTCCCCACCACAATAACAGAGAGTCCCAGAAGTCGCTCCAGGGCGCCAGCTACCTCAACGACGATCCAAGAGTCTCGGACTTCTTTGATGGATACATCACCAACGACTCTCAAGTCAACATTGACTTTACTGAAGTCAATGACGCCCCAATAGTGGCCCCTCTGTCACGTGACCAACCGGATTTTGAAACGCATGACGTCACCACCCCAGTTGTTAACCAACATTCAGAGTTCACGACACGAATCGAAAGTGCAGACCTGGTAACGACACGCTCTACTGTTCTAGATTCCAATTTTACAGTTCCAGACGCCAACACACGCTCCACAACTTCTGCTTCCCAGGCTCCGGACATTGAAAGTTCTGCGTTTTGTGCAGCTGCAGCTCATGCGGGCGTAATTGCTATTGCAGGCACCGCTGTTGGTGAAAAAAAAAGTGCCATTGCAACGAAGTCGGGACCTGCTGCTGCATATCCTTCTGCGTTGTCCAGTAATGGACCGAATTCCATTGTGGTGCCTCCACCTTCCTTGGACAGTGAGAAGGAACAATTCAAGACGATCATTGAGGAACTGTCTGCTGAGTTGGAAACATTGAAGCTGAGAACCAATGAGCAGGCCAAGGATGCCAGTGAGAAAGTCAAGTTACTCGAGTCTGAGAACACCGAGTTGAAGGCCCAGATTTCAAAAGAGCAGCAGTCTAAGACATTGCCAACTTCTGAGGAGGAGGCGGCTCTGGCCGACGAGGACGAAAAATCCTTCAAGGGCAAGTTCATAAGGTTGAATGCTGACCATGAGGTGCTCAACCAAGAGCATAAGGCTCTGCGGGACAAACTTGAAGAGATTGAGCCAATCTTTTCCACCAATTTAATTGACTTGCAAAAACTAAATGAGGTTATCAAGTCTTTAGAGTTGAAGGTTTCTGAGTCGGAGATTAGGCTCAAGGAACAAGAGGACTGGAAGTTGAAGCATGACGAGTTGAAGCTCAAGTGTGACAGTTTGGAGGCCAAGATGAAGGAGAATGAGGAGAAAGAAAATGCCTTAGTGGAAGGTGAGGAGCCAAAGGAGACAGACACGGCCAAATTGACAGCTACCCTTGACTCATTTCTGGCGCGCTACTTCGTTGTCGATGCCCAGACCAATGAATCCAGACCAAAGGATCTGAACACGTCGAGCACGGATCTGACATCCACCCTCCGTTCACAAATTGACGAGCTTGTCACTGAGAATGAGCAGGTGCAGGCCAAGTACGAGGCTCTGGCCGATGAGGCGGACAAGTTGAAGACTGAGAACAAACAGATTGAGACTCTGAAGGCCAAACTCGCTGAGCTAGGCAAGATTGAGGACAATTACAAGGAATCGTTGTCATCAGTGAGAAACACCTCCAAGGCACTCCAGGTATCACAGCAGGAGCTGTCCAAACAGAAGGAGACCATTAACGCCCTCCATCAAGAGATTGATGAGCTCAAGCTCTTCAAGACCCGCAAGTCGTCCCGTACCGCGACTCCTGTCGTGAATGAGTTGAACAACAAGGCGTCAAACTCTGATGACGAGCGTGATGACGACAGTGAGGACATTGAGAATGAACACTACAATCTCAAGATCAGAGACCTCCAGGCCGAGTTGTTCATCACAAAGCAGGACAATGAGGATCTGAAGCAGGAGACTCTCACATTGAAGAAGAAGCTGCTGGCGACACAGACTCCTACTAACTCATTTTGATATGGGAGAGAGACAAACATAACTGTGTGTAAAATAGGGATATATACAAGAAGTGTGTATTATGCATTTGATGTTTGTATTTTTTTTCTATTCGGCTGGCCACCAGTAAGGAATAAATGCCTTCACGCCAACCCTTTTCGTCTCGCCATTGGCCTCGACATCGAGGTAGAAGCTGCCTTCTGAGGCAAAGTCCTCGAGTCTGACCAATGCGAGACCAACGGAGCGATTGGATCTCAGCAACGTACCAGACGAGACCCTTTTGGCCTTCCTTGGCTTCGCTGATGCGCCAAATGGCGACGCAGCCAACTCTTTCTTTGGTTGCTCCGGTTCGAGGGCGTAGATCTCGAGGTCTGAAACGATGCCGAGAGACAGCTGATCGTTGAGATCCAATTCAATGAGATCGCTTGGTTGGTCGAAGGGGTAAAGTTTGACCGGCACGACGCGCTTTCTGAGCATGCCGGTGTGATAAGTCCTGACGGTGAGTTCCTGGCCAATGTAGCAACCTTTGTCAAAGTTGATGCCGCCCATGTATTCAAAGTTGGACTCAAGAGGGAGGTTCTTGTTCGGGACAAGCTCTGTTGGTGTCTCTGCAATGCCTGTGATGTATCTCCTGAGGTTGAGGGTCTCGAGGTCGAGTTGCGGCGATTGCGGGAGATATGACTCGTTGAGGACCTGGTTGATATCGGTGACGGCGTCCGTGGTGATTATCCTGATGCCGAAGTCAGGGGCACGGTCGTCGAAGGCGAAGCCCACGACTGTTGAAGGGTCCAATGCAGGGTTAAACAGTGCTGTGTCTCTGAGGAAAGCCGAGGCAGCGTCCAAAGCAGCGCCTGGATTCTTCAACACCTGGGATTCTTCGTCAAAGTACTCTGTCTGCAAGCGATAAGTCAACTCCTGGAGCTCGTCGTTGTAGGCATACCACACTTTCAAGTTGTCCAACTGTTTGATCTCGACCTTGCTCTTCAGCCTGTGCATCCTGAGCAACCCGATCAGCGTCTTGGACAAGGAGCTGTCGATTTCGACAATGTACTCCGGGGACGTCAGCTGCTCGACAGCGGCGTAGCCGTTAGGGTACACAAAGACATCGGAGAGGACTCTTCCTTTCGAATTCAAGAGCACCGTGAAGACTCCGTTTCTTGTGACGGTCAGGTTGCCCGTGTCGGTGCTCTCTTTCAAGTTGCCCCAATTCCGCTGACCAGTGTCAAAGTCTTGCAGCAAAGTTGTCTGGTCCTGTTCGTGTGTCGAAATGGTCATCTCTTTCTTCTTGACGTAGGTGGGCAGCATCTTGTACGTGACGAGTCCGTTGAGGAAGCGGGTGGCATCCTGGCCCTTGACCGAGACGAGGCACTTGTTGCTGAGCAATGCGTGGCCATGCGCCGGGATGTTGATGGTTCTGGTCGATGTGAGGACCGCCCGGGGCGGCCGCAGTGCCGCGGTCTGTGCTGCCCGGCGGATTGAATACAGCATATATATAGGGAGAGTGCCGTTGTGCAACTGACAGACGCGCGGTTGGCTCTTTTTTTTGTTTGTCAGCGGATACCCGATTGCCGAATCGACTCGACTGCCTGACTGGGCCAGGCGGCGCGCGCGCGCTCTGTCTTCTCTTGATTACCCTACCCCCACCCCGCAGGTAGGTCGTGGCGAATTACGGGCCGGAGGGTTTTTTTTTTTTTTTTTTTTTTTTTTTTTTTTTTTTTTTGAACACCAGATATATACAGATGATGCGATCAGATGTCGATCTACAGAGAACCGCAGATTTACTATTCCATGCACATGAGCAATTTTTTTCCCTTTATTGGCAACTGTTCCTTGCGTCCATGGCGGTTGTACAGACGCGAGGAGTTCTTATCCTTTTTGGGGTTGCCGAGCAGCATCAAAGAGATTAGGGCAAAAAAGACAGGGAGGGAGGGGGTCTTGCCGCAGTCTGTGCTGGCAATCGTAGGAATGGGGCAATCTACCCATCTAAAAACAACCACAAGCCAACAGAGGCAAAAAAAAAAAAAAAAAAAAAAAAAAAAAAAAAAAAAAAAAAAAAAAAAAAAAAAAAAAAAAAAAAAAAAAAAGAAAGAAAAAAAACAGAAAAAACTGGAACTGCAAGCAGGCGCAACATGCCATAGCGTGCAGTGGGCAGAGCTCCTACCATGTCCTTGACGTGCACAAAGCAACTTTCACGAAGCCCTGGGGTTGCGGTCAATGAGCCTTAGCCCTGGTCGTCGTTTCTAGAAGGCCGCCCAACCGCACTGGCAAACCGGCGCACACACAAACCCCGCCCGAAGCAGCAGGAGCAGCCGGGGTAGCAGGGAAGCGGCGGGTGCAATTTTGGGGTGTAGTACCCCCGCCACAGTAGCGGCCAGGCAAGGTATCTGCTCTCTGTCTTGCGGTGACATGGTTACGCTGGGTGTGCGGTGCTGCAGGTGTAGGTTTAGACGGAGGCACCCGACAAGCTCGGAGTTTGCGGGCAATTCGAAAAAAAAAAAAAAAAAAAAAGGGAAAAAGGGAAGAGAGCGCGGTTGCGAGCACGCGCAATGCAGCGCAGCGCATTACTGCAATGCGCACTACTGCCTTGTATCGGGCAGGAGTTCTAGAAAGCGGTGGGCCCATGCGCGTCTGATTCTGCCAAAATCTTGTCGAGTGAGTGGTAGTGTGCCTCTTGCTATGGTGTGCTCACAGTGGCCAGAGCCGCTCCAGAAGTGGACAAGGGGCAGGTGCAGAGAGGGTGAGGAATGCCGAGGTGTTCGTCGATGACGGGTTACATCCTGGTGACGACGGCCGGTCGACAGGACAGGGGGGGGGGGGGGGGCTCACTGTTTTCTGGAACACTTTTAGACGTTGATTACGATATTGATAGGGTGCATTAGGGACCCGCGGTTTTGCTTGTCACGGACCCACTTCTGTCGGTGTCAACGAGAGTTCACATACGTATGGAGCGTATCATGCCCATCTCTGGGGAGGGGGGGCTGAGCAAGTGCTGCTTCCCAGTTGACCATCCGGGGGATGGCAGCCAGTCACGAGGGAGAACGAGAGAGAAAGAGAGAGCGATTGAGGCACACACACAGAGAGAGAGAGAGGTCATGGATACCACATCGGGCCAGAGCTAATGCAAAGTGCTGACAGATTACACTTTAGATGGATCTGGGTGCTAAGTTCTAACATAAACAGGCAGTGTTTAAACTCTATATATAGGTTAGCTAGCCTTGTTTATCCCAAAGCGGCAGAGCGGGAGTGACAGGTGCAAACCGCAATTCGGTTCAACATTTTCTCTCTTTTCTCGCCCCAATCCCCCCAACGCCAATTACCCGAAAGGGAAGAAACCGAGAAAAAAGCGAGATCTAGATCTGGTGTCTTGTAATATGGAGCCCCGGGATCAACGGCCGGTCCCGCGCATTGTCTCACAAAAAACAAACCTTGCAAGTACTTACAGACACACACTCCACATGCTACGTACAGTTTGAGGCAACATCGCATCGTAAATTTGAAGGGGTCCTCTCTCTCTCCCCCTCGATGAATCATTATTAGCTAAAACAACAATAACAACAAAACCAGACCCAACACAGTTGGCGTCACAACCTAAATAACAAACAGAAAAAAAAAAAAAAAGAAAAAAAATTCACATAGAAGAGAAGAGCCGCAGTGGATCTCCTCCTATCGAACTGAAGTGGTGCCACAGGGGCGTCGGGGCCGCAAGGAGAACTAACAATAACAATCAATAACCTCTCTCTTGCCAAACAACCCCATTTGACACACCTTGACCAAAATGCAAAAGTAAAAACGAAAAGAAAGAAATCGAACACCACTGAACCTATCCTTTGATCAGTTGAGCAGGACATCCAGTGAGGCCGATCTTTTGATATTGACGGCACCTTCCCCGTCTTCCTGCACACGGTCAGCAACGACAACTTGCTTCTGCAACGACGAAATACGTCTCCATCTGAACTGGCACCCGTTGGCAGTCCGGTTCTTGAAATGCAGCGATATCTCCCGCCAGCCGAGCTTCTTCGTCTCCTTGAGGAACTTGAGCAGGCAGTCGTCCTCGTAGCTCCACGCGTTCGACTGTCTGACAGCAGAAGGCGACGGGCTGTGCTTGCCGACACGGTACGCATAAGCGTGGCCATAGCCATGGCCATAGCCATGGGTAGTGTGTGCAAGCGACGCCGCGACGTGTTGGTGGGGTCCTGGTACAACGGCAGCGACAGTAGTGAACTGCGGTGGTGGGGGCGTTGAGAAGTGCACAGGCGAAGGAGGGTAGCAAGCGTTGCCAGCGGATGGGCTTTCGACGGCGTAGACATGGCTGTGGAGACTGTGGCCAATGACATGTGTTGGATGCTGGTGGTGTTGGCGGTGATGAGGGTTGGGAGGATGGCCGGGGTGGTGGCCCCGGCTCAGGGGAGACTGTTCATTGAAGACGAGCTCAGGCGAAGACCCGGTTGAGGCGATCAGCAGCGGCGGCGCACTGGCGTGGTGGGCAGGCATTGGGGCATGTATCAGCACTGGCTCTGCTGTACGAGGAGGAAGAGGTGAGGAACCGGCCGCAACAATGGCAGCAGGCACTGGCACAGGCACCGGAGCCTGGACAGGGGCGTTAAAATGCGACGCCGTTGTCGATGCCATCGTCGCCGAGAGGACCGGGTGAGGGAAGATGTCGTTGACACCAGGCAGTCTCATTCTGGGCATAGCAGTGGTCATTTGGGAACAAGTGAAGGGTATTGACACCGGTGAGATGTCAAGATCGCAAAAATAGAAAAAAAAACACACACACAAAGTGAGAACAACTTTCGCCTGCCGCTGACGAGGGTGGAGAGCCCCATCTTTTTATACGCCCCTTGCCCCTTTGACCTTATTTTTAAGGTTGGTGATGTGTATGTAAGAGCTGCGTAAACGTCTGGAAGCGCCTTCGACAGCAGAAGTGGATAATGGCGGTCTGCAGCTGCTGCCCGGCGGATATCGACCTAAATGCAACTTTATGCAATGCAGACGCAGGTTAGATCGCCCCAGATCCGGGCGGCCAATAGAAGTGGAAGCAAAAGAGGAATCTATTGACTGTGGGTCACAACTGCAGGCTTTTGCAAAAGGAGGCATTTGTGAAATCATAGATGCAACACCAACAACCAGCACCCACCTTGTTACCAAAAATAGCAAGAAAAAAAACGGGGTCCGTTCACAGGACCCATCTCGATAGGAGGCGATGATCTGCATTGCATAGGGCTAAGGGAACAAGGCAATTTCGATCTGCGCCCCACCCCGCCTCGAGCTCGTCGGCCCACCAGGCCCTTCTCCAAAGTCTCGGTCACCTGGACCGAGTTGCTGAACAACAAACACGGGCACCGGTGGCTCTGTCTCTCAGAAGGGGGGGGGGGGGGAGGGGGGCAACCTAGGCCAGCAATACAACTGCATTGGCCTCACCTCCCGCCCTTGTGCGACCTGAGATCGCGGGGGCCCTGACACGCTTCCAGGACGTCATTTCCAAACGGTCCCGCTGCACATACTGCAGAGTTTCTGTGCTGTCTCCGAGGCAATTGCTGCACAACTTGAAACACGACTGAATTGGGTGATCGAACGATCCCAGGTCCTGAGCCCTGTCTGAGGGGATTGAGTTAGAAGATATACGCCTGATAGAGCTTGGAGGGCATTCCCTCTCTCTGCTTGGTTTTTTTTTTTTGTTCTCCATGCAACGATTACCAGACCCTGGGCAAAGTCATTGGCTGCCCGTCCTCTATATGGGGTCCTTTCCCTTGTCATGCCTGATGTGCAAAAAAATCCGGGATCCTCCTCGATTCTTCGCTCACCATGCAGCCAATATTACAAAACCACAGCACCTACACCAGGTTGCGACGGGGCTCCTGCCTCGCCATTCCAGCATTCACCGCCGGATTCCTCGAAAGCGCCAATTCAGCTCTACGCCTTGCAATACGGCGTTGGTTAGGTTGCGCCTCCCGCCCACATCGTTCCAAGGTCCTCTTTGGGGTGCAGTCACTGCAAATTCCTCTACGCCCGAGCTTCGATGGTTGCTTGCCCATCTTTGTTTCGCTCAGCAACGTGCATTTTACTGGGCTCGGCTGCCTTTACCACACAAATTCCCCTGTTTTGAACTACGTCCCAACAAAAAAAAAAAAAAACGAATGTCTGGGGGGGTCTCGGAGATTTGCGATTTATTGTTACTTTTATCCCGATGCGGTAAAGACCGATCGAGTGGTTCAATTTGGTCCCGACGATCTATCAAGTGTCCGAATACTTGCCCACTGTCCAGCACAATCCCTAAACTTCGATAGCCTTCGGTAAACTCTCCGAAACAGACTAAAAGGCTTATGAATGTGTGAGGATGTCAACGGCAAAGCAGTCATTTTTTCGGGTGAAGGAGATG
>JAJMKO010000053.1:23762-67351 GCA_030569275.1 [Candida] sanyiensis | reverse complement strand
TTTTTTTTTTTTTTTTTTTTTTTTTTTGCAGCTTCTTTGAATCGAATTGCCTGTTTTGGTAAGATGCAAGCTGCGGAACCATGGCAATCTAGCACTTGTCCTTCCAGAATACCAAAAGGGAAAACAACTCAGATCTCTAACAACCGGGCCGGATCTAGATCAGCTCTTCTGTGTAGTGCTGCTTCGCTTACTGCTGGAGAGATCACAATTATATTTTTAAGTAGGGGGTAGAGGAATTTCCCTATACGGAAAGTTACCCCCCCCCCCGATCCTGCCACAAAATGCTAGGCGTTCTCGTTACCCTACCTGCCATTGATACCCTATTCTAAACCGAACAGTCAACCCTCTGCCATGTTGCCGCCCCACAGTTTCCTAAAATTTCCGCACAATGTCAAACGAAACACCAACACGAATCACGATACGCAAAAAAAAATAGGAGCCATTCCTACAAGCTCGTGGCTCTCGAACGATGGGGGACTTGTACAAACAGATCCACGACCAGATGGTCGACATCAATGCCTCCCTGCACTCGGGGCTGAAACGGATCTTTGACGGGTTGGAGGTACTTTCGCAAAGGGTGGCACAGTTGGAAAACGACGGCAGTGCCAGAGATCGGCAAAGCACCGTCAGGGCCAGGTCAGATCAACCACCAGCCCCTGTTCACTTGACCATGGGTCCGCAGTTCCAGCTGAAGAAACTACACGGCATGATGGCAAGACATAGAGAAGGAGCGTCGAAGGATCTGCAGGACACGCACGCAAACGAAGTGGCTTCTTCTCAACAGGCGCAGGCGCCGGCGCAGGTGGAGGAGGTGGAGGAGGAGGAGGAGGAGGATACTGAGCAGCGTTCCGGCGATGTCTCGGCAGAGCAGCAGAATAAGCCAAAATTGATGCCAGAGCAAGTGGCGGAGGAATCTCAGGATTCTATTTCCGACAGCCACTCCCATATCTCCAGTTTATCCTTCGAAAGTTCCGATTCAGGGGCCACTGTGGTCGCCAGCACAAACACGCCAGGCACTTCCTTCCTTGTTGCCAGTCCGTTTCCTAAAGCCCTGGCTCAAACAGTGTCTCCTCAAAACCAGGTCAATTCGCCAGCTAACCCTCCTAACAGCGCAGCGCATCCTCCGCTTAGTCCAAATCCAAAGATTCTCCCTCCTTTCCAGTTCCCTCAGAACCAACCTTTAATCAACCCGGAAACACAACAAGACTTCAGCTGCTTTTCTTCATCATACACTGCCTCATCAATGCCCCCTGAAAAACAAGTCAATGGCTATATTCCCACCGCACCACGTTTCAAACAACCAACTTTGAGCTCTTCCTCTCTCCCAGTGTTTCCAACAAGTTCCCAGATGGGTCTGGCAAGCACATCGCCTGCTGTGTCCAAAAATGCAACCCCAAGGGGGAAGAACGTCATAGACAACAACCACAACTCACAGTCTTCCAGTGCTTTGGGCCAACAACCAGGTCTGGTTGCCAACTCACTAGCAATAAACTACAACAGCGGTGGGAGTCCATGGGACAACGTGCCCTTCACAACTCTCAACACCAACCCACACTCGGTCCAGGATGTGCTTGATGAGTACTACTACGGCTTCCAAGGACAGCCACCTCTGAAGTATCTTGAGGAGCACCGCAAGGGCTGGCGAAAGGACAAGAAGCTAGCCAAGGCATTCACGCGCAGGTTCAGGGTTGTCACAGCTGTTGAGGCTGGCGTCAGAATCTATACGAGAGACTATGGTCTCAGAGAAAGCATGGCTCAAGATAAGATTGCGAGTGAGCTCGAGCAGTGGAGAATGAACAACGATACAGGAAAGAAGGAGACAATGTACTGGCTCTACCACAACATACCTAATCACCTGAAGAAAGTCCCAAAGTGACAGCTGGTCTCTGACACATGGGCACTTTACATAGTGTATATCTTGCTAATAAGAACTAATCAGCGTTTGTGCATTGAGAGAGCATCTTCATTGATTCGTCATCCGTAGCAGAAAAAAAAGATGCTCAACATGGATCAACGCATGTATGCACTATAAATCTGAGTGTGTATACGATTTAACATCTGGTGAACAACAGCAGCCTCAGAGGAATAGCAGATATTATGCAAACCCACTAAAAAGAACCTGCAGAGCGACAGAGAAATCTCAGCCACTCGAAAACAAATCACAAATGATCCAGCGCCCATAAATCAATGAGCAACCCCAGGACGTGGAGTTGAGCCACAAGGACAATCAAATCATAAAAAAAAACCAAAACAGAGATCAACTTCAAAAACAAGAATTCACACCAAGAGCGCCCTTCAATCGGTAGCCTCGACGCCATCTCTCCAGTAGTTGTCGAATGCCATGTCGCCATCGGTGTTGAGGAACGTCTCCAAGTTGAAATTGCCGTCGCCCGCTGTGTCGCTGGCAAAGTCGCCCAGCTGGAAATCGCTGTACAGGTCCTGCCCGCTGCTCATGAGCTGCCCGTCACCGCCAATGAGGTCGTCGTCATGGGCAAAGTTGTCCGTCGTCGCCGTCGCTGGTGCTGCTGGTGCTGGTGCTGGTGCTGCCGTTGTACGTGGCGCTGTCGTCGTTATGAAGTCCTGGTCCTCGCCCGCAATCGGGTTCATTGTGTTGGCCGGGTCCAGTGCCGGGTCGCTGAGCACAGGGTCGTTTGCCAGCGCGGCCGTCGTCGTCGCATTCTCAGAGTTAGGCGGCGTCAGCTGTGAGCCAGTGTTGTTGGATGGCGTTGTCCTTGAAGGCACCTCCTCAATGTCGTGCAGCTTGGATACCATCGGATCCTTCTTGAGCATGGCCATGTTGGTCGTTCCAACCGGGTTTGGTGTGAGCGGTGTCGTTGGTGTCGGAGGCTCTGAGCCCGCCATGGCCGCCTTCTTTACACGCTTCCGCGACGCCTGCTCCTTCTTCTTGCGGGCCGCAACTGCAGTGCCGGATGTTGTCGGCGCTGGGGTGGCAGCAGTGTCGAGAGGAGTCGCCGCGGTCCTGGCCGGAGACGGGGCTGCAGAAGTACGCTTCTTAGAGCCAGTCTTGCGGGGAGCAGAAGGTCTCTTGGTGTCGGGCTCCCTCTTGGACCCATTCAGAATCTTCTTGTTCTCGCTCTCGAGCAGCATCAGCTGCTTCTGGTAGTCCTGGAGTGCATTCTGGCCCGTCTGCTCCTTGGCCACCGTGTGGCCAATCAGCGGACTAGGAACGCCATTGGCCAGGGGCTGCTTTCCTGCAGTGGGCATAGGAGACGCGTGGTCCCGTGACAGTGGCGATCCCTTTCCAGAGTCATTGAGCTTGGGTTTCCTGTTGGGTGTGTTGGATCCCTTGGAATTGGCGCCCGAGCCATTGCCATTGGCAAGCGCAGGCGTCCTGAAGCCCGATTGAGGCTGCTGCTGTTGCTGGGACTGCTGCCCCGATACGGTGCCGTATTGCCCCTGCTGCCTGAACTGGCTCATCTGGGCCTGTGCCTGTTGCACGCGGGCCACCGACGGGTTCAGCGGCGCGCTCTTCTGACCTGCATAGAGCTGCGACTGCTGCTGGTGTTGCAAGTACTGCTGGAAGTCCTGCTGGTGCTGCTGGTGCTGCTGCGCATACGGTACTGTCATTTGAGGAGCAGCAATCGGGGGTTGGCCAGCAAACTGGGTGCCAGCTGCCCCAACCTGTGGTGGGCCCATCTTGTTAGTGGTGGAATAGGCTGGGGTGTACTGGACACTGTTGCGATGTTGTTGTGACGGCTGTTGTTGTTGTTGCGGTTGTTGTGGTGGTGGTGGCGGTTGTTGTTGTTGTGACGTTAGTTGCTGTTGTTGTTGTTGTTGTTGTTGTTGTTGTTGTTGTTGCTGTTGTTGTTGTTGTTGTTGTTGTTGTTGTTGCTGCTGCTGCTGTTGTTGTTGTTGTTGTTGTTGTTGTTGTTGTTGTTGTTGTTGTTGTTGTTGTTGTTGTTGTTGTTGTTGTTGTTGTTGTTGTTGCTGTTGTTGTTGCTGCTGCTGTTGCTGATATTGCAGAAGCATCATCTGTTGCTGGTACCGTTGCTGGAGGAGCATCTGCTGCTGCTGCTGTTGCTGTTGTTGTGGGCCATAGAGCTGCTGCGATTGTTGCACCTGCGCCTGAAGTTGCACTTGGGCCTGCGCCTGCGCCTGCGCCTGAGCTTGTGTGTGCGCCGCGTGGAAAGTCGAGTTGTGTAAGGCGTGTTCCTTGTGCTGTCTTAGCAATTGAAGCTGGTAGTAGTGCTGCGCATTCTCAGAGCCGTCGCGGTGTGTGCGGGCGTTGAACACATCCCAAAAGATCTGCCACCACTCGTAAAGAAAGCCCTGCGGCGCATCAAGCGAGATTGCCAGTGGCAGCAGGTCCTTGTTCTGTGGTCTCTTCACGGACTTGGTCGTTGGCGGGCCGCGTGGCACCGGTGCCTCGTTGGCGAAGCTCTGGGCTGTTCCGGGCAATGATGACTTGACGAGGAAGTCGTAGACGTACGCGTTGAGCAGCTCCTTCCCGTTGGTGGCCTGCAGGTCGTTCACGTACTGCGGCGGCGTGTCCGGGGCCATCTGCAAGCACTTTTTTGGGGGATTGGAATGGGGGTGAGGGTTGTGGGTTTTTTAATTGGTTTGGGGTTGGTGTGTTTTCGTTTTCTTAGTCCGTTTGCCGTGTGCTGTGTGGTGCCTTTTTTTTTTCTTGGTTGGGTCGTTCGGTCTGGTGTTGGTTTTCTTTCTGTGCCCGCTCCTACAGTTTTTTTTTCTTTTTTTTGCGCTGGTGGGTGGGTTTTCCTGGTGCGTTTTTTGGCGAAAAAAGAAAAAAAAAAGAAAAGATGTATCAATTACCCGGCCCTTCAGCCAGCCTTTTCAGCATAGTGACGAACATGGACGGGCCCAACGTTCCCTCCCTCCGTTGATTGTACCGCATACATACATGATATCTTCCATACAATTGTCTTCTTCATCTCCTTTTTTTTTGGGGAGGTCCTTGAATAGACGAACCCGATCCCCCTTTTTCTTCAATGGCCCACCAATGGTTCGCAATCACCAACCTCTCTCTCTCTCTCTCTCCCTTAAAGAGCACTGCGGCACAGCCTTCTCGTTTACCAATGACCCGTTTGTGAAGGGATTTTGGTCCTGCACCAGTTTACAGACAATGAGCATTGATACCTCTCTTCTTACCTCTCAATACAAAGACAGTTCCCCCCATTAGGCACTTACAGATCGTCAGCCCCTCGAACGTGCCATGCAACCTTCTGCTGAGTGGGCCTTGATTCGCCATTTTGACAGGGCGAAAAAAATATTACGAGCCATCAGATCCTGCCAGAAATTTTCGAGATGGACAAGCCCCAAAAGCGCAATCAGACAGAGGACTTTCTTCTCCATTCCTTTGGCCACTTGCTCTTGAGCAGCCAGCTCGCAGTCGAGTCACGTGTGGCCAGCGTTTATTGATATCCTTTCCTTCGAGCCGAAAGTTTGCCCTCCTTTTTCTTAAGTTTTACAGTTTGTAGTTGTTTTCTGTGTGTTTTTTTTCGGTTTCCCGCCGAGGATGTTCCAAAAACGGACAAAAGATCCGATCCCCCTGTCATATGATCCGTTGTATCAAAAAAAAAAAAAAAAAAAAAAAACATGCAATCTATATACACCTAGCTCTCCTCCCGTAGCCTTGTCTTGTTAATCTGTGCAATTCTCGTCACATCTTTCAAAGTTAGCAACCCTACAAACTTTCCCGCTTTGGCAAACAGCACAAACCGTGGCTTCATCTTGGAAAAAACCTCAATCAGCGTGGGCAACTCAATGTCTGGGCTCAATGTGAGATAGTTGCGCTCAAGTAGGCTCGTTAAGTCCAAAGTGTCCTCGCTAAGGAATTGGTTCCTGATAATAGCCACCGGTTGTTCAGGTTCTAGCACCCTCGACAGGGCTTGGATCGTCTGAAAGTAGTCCCGGATGTCATCAAGGGACAACCATCCCACAAGCACCGGGTGAGTGACGCTTTTGAGCACAGGAAGCCCTTGGTACTCCCATTGGATCCATCTTTGCAAGTCGCTAACCTTGAGAATCGAGTCCTCTGCGTAGACAACCTTCAGCTCATCCTGGTCGAGGTGTCTGATGAACTTGTCAACCTTGACAAGCGGGATTCCCCCTTTCACGTCATGAAGGTACGGGTATTTCAAAAACTTGATCCATAGGTCGTAGCAATTGTAATCGGTAAGAGCATCGCTAACGACACGCGAAATCAGCACGGTGATCATGATTGGCAGAACATAAGTCAGTGCACCAGTGAGTTCAAAGACCGTGACAACGACCCACACAGTCATTTTGGTGACACCGGTGAGGAAAGCTGCAGAGCCAACAACGGCGTACGCCCCTGGTGAAATGCATAACTGCCGGGACTCCAGGCAGAGTTGTGTCAAGTATGGCGAGGATAACTGAATCAGCTCCATGAGGTTTCCCAACAGTCGCCCGGCGATACCGCCAATGACCAAAGAAGGCATCAAGATACCAGCGGGGATAATTGTGCCAAAAGTGTACGCAGTCAGCAGGAACCCGAAAACACCAGTCAGGAAGAGCAAAAAAAACTGGTTGGCAGAGGCGTCGCATAAATCACCGATGCCACCCGCTGTGGTGTCATCCACGCTGCAATCACGGTACAGGACACCAATCAAACTTGTCAGCGGGAGCCTTGGGAACACCAAAGGGTAGGCAACAACCGAGGTGATGGCAGATAGGGCAATGATCTCGAGTACTTCAAAGTTCCTTCCGTGTGGGATAATGAACTGCTGTCTCAAATTGGCGAACTTGACGTTGAGCTGGTTGAAGATGTAGCCATAGATGCCACCAAAGACTCCCAGCAGAACGAATCCAATCATCTCGATGCTGAGCCATTGGTTGTCCATGGTCACATAGGCGTCAATGCCCTCTTGGAACGCGTTCAATACCACAATGCCAACCATGGAACAGACGAAGCTGGTCCACATCTTGTCCGATGGGTTGAAGTACGAGGTCAGTTGCTCCAGCGTGAAAATGACGCCTCCAATTGGCGTGTTGAAAGCCACGGCGATGCCAGCAGCGGAGGCTGCAGTCAGGATCTCCCTCGACTGGGCCTCGTTGCCGCTCCAATTGGGGAAAAGCTTCATGACCAACGAGGCCCAAGCGCACGAAATGTGGACCAATGGACCCTCTTTGCCGATCCACGCGCCAGAGCTCACCATCAAAAGCAGACCCATCCACTTGCCAAAGAGCAACTTGGCCGTCAGCAGTTCTTTTAGCACCAGGCCGTTGATCACGGCCTTGATCTCGGCAATACCAGAGTTTCTGACGAATTTGGTGTTCTTGACAATGTTGGCAGCGATGAATCCCAGCAGGAGCGATGTCAGCAGGAACAGCAAGAACTTGTAAAGGGAGCCCCCCACGCCGTGCACGCCAATCACCTCACCCCAGCTTCTCCACTGGTCACATGACTCGGTGTCTGCACAGCACGCCGAGTAACTGCTCAACACGTTGGCTGAGCAATAGCCGCGCTTCACGTCACTGAGCCATCGGTACGAGTGGTCCAAGAGCGCCGTGGAGACGCCCACGAGGACGCCCGTGATGCCCAGTATAAGCCAGCGGCTCCAATACCGTATTGAGAGGAGCCAGGGCTGCGCTGTGGCAGTCGAAGTGAGCTCGGAGCTGAGACCCGCTCGCTCGTACTCGTGTGTCCAGTCAATGGTATGGAGGTCGTCGTAGTGCTTCGTTCTCAGCGTGCGGACAGGCGGCTGGTGGTAAGGGCGCACGACTGGCCGATTCTGGACCAGCGGCATCCCGCACTGCCGCGATAACTCGTCCAAGTCCATCGCTTTTAGAAAAGTGCAGTTTAGTATGGTCAAAGTCAACAACAACACAAATGCGCCCTTTTTTTTTTCCCAAAAAAAATTGACAAGGTAACGTAAAACCACAACAAAACAAGCACTCTTCTCTTTAGCAAGACTCCCAAAGCGATGTCCTTCAGCTTCAGCAAGCCGGCAGCCGCAGGCTCAGCGGTGATGGCCACAGAGGCCGATCTCGCGGGCGACATCATTGTCCAGAACCCGCCAGAGGACTCTATCTCCGACCTGGCGTTCTCGCCGCAGGCTGAGTTCTTCAGCGCCGCCTCCTGGGACAAGAAGGTGCGCATATACGAGGTGTCGCAGTCCGGCCAGACGGAGGGCCGGGCCATGTACGAGCACGACGCGCCGGTGCTGTCGACCAGATGGTCCCCGGACGGCTCCAAGGTGATTAGCGGCGGTGTCGACAAGCAGGTGAAGCTCTACGATGTCCAGTCAGGGCAGGCACAGCAGATTGGTGCCCACGAAGGCCCAGTCAAGGCTGTGCGCTTCGTCGAGTGCGGCCCGGCAAACACGCCCGTTGTTGTGTCGGGCTCCTGGGACAAGACGTTGCGCTATTGGGACACGAGACAACAGCAGCCAATTTCCACCATTCAGTTGCCCGAGCGTGTCTACGCCATGGATGCCTCGCAGAGAATCCTCGTCGTGGGGACAGCAGAGCGTCACATCGCGGTCATTGACCTCAACAACCCACAGCAGATCTTCAAGAGCTCCATGTCCCCGCTCAAATGGCAGACACGCTCCATCGCTTGTTACCCGCAAGGCAACGGCTACGCCCTTGGATCCATCGAGGGCAGATGTGCGTTCCAGTACATTGACCAGCAGGAACAGGACAAGATTGGCTTCACGTTCAAGTGCCACCGTCAATCAGAGACAAAGGCTGGCAGAACAGAGAACCACATCTACGCGTTGAACGCAATGGCGGCGCACCCAATCAACGGCACCTTCGCCACTGCGGGGTCAGACGGTGCTTTCCACTTCTGGGATAAGGATGCTAAGCACAGACTGAAGGGATTCCCATCTCTCGGTGCCCCAATCACATCCGTAGCATTTAACAGAACTGGTAACATCTTTGCCATTGCCCTTTCATACGACTGGTCCAAGGGACATCAATTCAACACGCAACAGATCCAAAACGTCATCAGGTTGCATCCAACCAAGGATGAGGAGGTGCTGCAAAAGAGTAAGAGAAGATAGTGACGACGACGACCACAAAACAACAACAAACAGTGCTGTATATTATACAAGTGTGTACGCCGAAATGTTCATTCACCCCCCACATAAACAGTAGTAACAATGTGGATCACTCTACTTGTAAATCTTGCTAAACTTCAAGTCAAACGAACCGCTATCTGAAGGGCTACCTTCGCGCTTTCCTGTAGTCTCCTCCTTGCCGTCATCTGTGTGCTTCCCAGACTGCCATCCTCTACGACATGACATGGCTCCCTTGGATTTGGATGGTGACGAAGAATGGCTGGTCTTCTGACTCTTAGAAATACGGTCACTCGAAATTCTTAGGCCCCCCTCTCTAGTTCTCTTCTTATCCGACCCTCTCACAGGGAAACTCTTTCGGAATTCCACCACCTCCTCCTCCTCATCATCATCATCATCATCATCATCACCATCATGCCCACCAGGGTCCAGCATGCGGGGATCCAGGACTGGGATTCTCTCGGAAGAAACTTTGTCCAAGTCTGTTATGATCATTGAGTTGTCATCAAAGATCTTGGAATACCCATTCTCGTCCTTTCCAGTCACCTTGGCGATTGCATCAAGGTCATCAATGTAGCCTGCTGGAGCGAAAGAAAACGTGGAATCACTTCGAGCTCTAGTGGTTGCATCGAATAGATCGTTGCCACTTAAGTCGTTCAAGGGGGAAACCGATGCCTCAAGTGACTTGGAATGTAGACGTTCTTGAGCACTAGGTGGCAAGACTGGAGTGGAAGCTCTCGGAGCAGGGAAGGGAGAAACAAATCTTGAGCGACCTCGAGAGGCAATTTCTTCACTAACATTCACCTGAGGTTCTTCAAATACGGTGTTTCTGCTGTCTTCATTCCTCATCTTCTCGGCCAAGTACCGAGGTTGTTGTGGCGACCCGACACTGAGGTAAAGTTGGTTGATGCGCAAGTCCTTGAGGTCATTCTGGATCTGTGGTGTCTGTTGTGGTACATCAACTGGCTGCGTTGGTTTCTTCTGCTCTTGCTCGAACTTCTTCAAGTTGCTCTTCGACAAAGGGTTGCTTGGATCTGAGTCCGCAGTTCGTGGCATGGGAAAGCTAGTTGTGATTCAGTGAACTGAAAAGGTTATATTCTGTTCCTTCCATCAGAGGCAAGCCAAAACAATTTATTGTTCACACACACATCCCTCTCCCTTTCCCTCTCTCTCTCTCTCAACTGACAATTGTGGGTCAACATTGTGTGTGTCTGTGTGTATGACCGTTTTTGGTGACACAAAAGCAAAGCGCGTCGTCAGCAGCGACTGCAAGCTACAGATTTTATATTTCCGACACCCTTGATACCCTCGGAATTACACACCCGGACACCACCTACTCTCTCCCTAAAAAATTAACCTCTTTCGAAAATTGGTAAACAACAAACAACAAACAATCGAGACAGCTTCAATTGATCCAGTCTTGTATACTGGCTTCAACAATACGGTAGCCACCCATCATCTGCCTGACAATATTTCTTTGACTGATGGCTAACCTCACAACGCCCTACAGAGGGAGGATCTTCGATGCCAGCCTGGCCAGCGTCCCATCGACCGCCCCATCGACTAACGTCAGCGCAATTCCATACAACGAACGTGATCACTTCCAAGTCAGTGATGTTAATGTTAATGATCCTCTGCAACTAGCATCCAAGTTTGTTGACGCATCCCTGTTGAAGGACAAAACCACGCCGGTTTTGGATGATAGTTTGTTCCACGGCAAGGCAGTGGATTACAACTTTGGCACAGACCCGCAGACACTGGGACCGTACCATCCTTTTGAAAGAACTGAGATTATCAGCATTCCGGATGATATCTTGGAGCAATACAACAGAGTTGAGACCTATAGTGATATGGGTATCTTTGCCGATATCTTGAGAGCTTGGATCATCATCGACAACAAGTTGCTTCTTTGGAACTTGTCCAAAGTCTCGGAATTCCAATCTTTCGAAGAGATTCAACACACCATTAGAAAAGTTGAGCTCGTAAAGCCAAGATCGGGTGTCTTTGCAGAATCTATCAACTATTTGCTCATCCTGGCCACATCATTTGACATCCACATCCTGGCTCTCTCGTACAACAACAACGAGCTTGAAATCTTCACCACAGGCATGTCTGTGCCGACACAAGGCCTACACGTTAACGACTTCATTGCATACGAAAAGACTGGTCAAATCTTTTTCACCGGTTCCAGCGATGGTTTGAACATTTGGGAGCTACAGTACTCGACCACCGAGAGCTGGTTCAACAAGAAGTGCAACAAGCGCTGCCTGACGAGATCGGCTGTGTCAAGTGTGATACCAGGAAGTACCATCATTAACGGAATTGCAAACTTCCTCAGCGAGTCAGACCCAAACGAGAGGATTTCTCAGATCCAAGTTGATGACAGCAGAGGCATTCTATACACCCTTTCCGACAAGTCTGTTATCAGAGCATACAAAATCTCTGCCAATGGCTCAATTGAGGACCCAAGAGTTGTGAAGCCAGTTGACATCTCCACATATACCAGAACGTCCAGCGCCAAGTCTTCACAACTTCTGTCATCCAAGTACCTCAAAATTGTCAGTTTGAGTGTTGTTCCAAGATCTGAGAATGAAGATTTGTTCATAGTTGCCATCACTGTGGGTGGCTGTCGCCTATACCTCAATGGATCTTACTCCACATACGGTGTGAGCGCCTTGAGGTTGGAGAGTGTCAAATTCCCACCAGCAAAGGTGTCGCAAGATGAGATTGTTCAAGAACAGAATAAGTATAAGGAGCAGGAAGCACTCAAGTCTAACTCCATGTTCACCCAAAACAGAGCCCGAGATGAACTGCCAACTATGCTCACATACCAAAAAAAGTCCAGCTTGTTGCTGGAATCTAAGCCATCCTCCAAGGTGATCTCTCCTGGAATCTTCTTTGATGTCGTGGCAAAGGAAAACAGCTCAGATCATAAACTGTTTGTTTCGGTTCCTGACTACGGTGTTCTAAAGTATCATGAGAAGTACACGGAGAATGCCACATTCTTGGAGACCTTTGGTAAAATTCACCAGATTGTGCCATTGTCTGCTCCTTTCAACGCCACAGACAGACCACAAGGGTATGCCAACGAATTTGCCACTCAGTACTCTAGGGGCCTTTTTGAAGTTGCGGTCTTGACCAATGCCTCCTTGCAAATTTACAAGTTTAGAACTCCAGACTTGATCTTTGAGGACCTCGTTGAGAACTTCTCCTCTTTTGTTACTAATTACGGATACTTGGAGGCAGCATCCACGGCTCTCTACGTCACATGCAAATACAACATTCCAAAGGTGATTAGATCCAATGCATTCAGCTTCTTCACCTTGGGAATACCTAATCTTGTGGAATTCAAGCCCACCTACAACAGATTCAAGCCAGCATCATCACTGGTCTCCCTTGCATTGAGCTACCCCAACACCAGCGCGGACCCAACGTTATCTTTCCAGAGTGTGATTTTAAGTCCTAGATTTTATGGTACTGTCACATTGATTGGTCGTTTGTTCCGTGATGTGTGGAATGAGAAGGTGTTCAACGTTAGCAAAGACGTAAAGTACAATAAGAATCGTGTCCTGGTTAAAGAGTCCATTTTTGAGAACGAGTTTCTTGAATCTGTGAACATTGACCAATCCAAGATTGAGCTCTACTTGAGCTCTATCTCCGTCTTGAATGAGTTTTTCCAAACCTACGGTAACTCGATTGCTTGTTTTGTTCCAAACACATTCCAGAACAACACGGACAAGTTCGAGGAGTTTGCCAACCAATCTGAGAACATTGCGATCAATGCTGTTATCAGACTGGTAATCTCGATCAAGGAAGCGCTGTCCTTTTTGATTGTATTGATGAAGGAGGGTGAGGCTGACAATAAGCTCAGAGAAATCTTCAAGAACATGTCGCTTGAGATCCAACAAACGCTGGCCAACCTGAAGTTCAAGGACCTGTTTGCCCCATCTGAGAACTCCAAGAATTTGATCAAGGAGATTCTCTCATCGATCATTAACAGAAGCATGGTCAGAGGCGAGTCAATCGAGTACATTGCGAAGGGTCTCCAGGAGAGATGTGGAACTTTTTGCTCCACGGATGATGTGATTGGTTTCAGGGCCATTGAGCATTTGAGAAAAGCGAAGGAGATTGGAGCCAACGACCTCGAGGGTGTCAATTACCACTTGAATAGAGCCATTGAGCTCTTCCAGGCCATCAACAACAATATTACCCTGGACAAGCTGAAAGAGTCCATTGAGATCATGACTTCTTTGAATGAGTACCCAAAGGCCATCAGATTTGCATTGAACATCTCGGCTGGTATTGACCAAGGGAACTTGGCTCTACAATTTGTCTCCGACGGCAAGTTGAGCAACGATGAGCGCGCCAAGTTTTATACCAAGAGACATGAGATCTTTGAGCTAATTTTCCATCTGCTTTTATCAGTTGATAAGTTAGCTGTTGAGAACTCTGTCATTAGGGATGAGTCGCAGGTGAACTTCGCCAAGGTCAGAAATGACTCGTATGAGATTGCATTGAGATTTGAGGACAAATTGTTTCAATTTGAGCTGTATGAGTGGTTCATCTCTCAGGATGCCAGTGAGAAGTTGTTGGAGATTGATTCCAACTATATCTTACCATTCCTGGAGCAGAAATCGCAGGAGTCGCTGACAATTTCTGACTTGCTGTGGATCTACCAGTCTAAGAAAAACAACTACTACGAGGCTGCGCTGATCTCTTACAACCTCGCCCTCAGTGACTTTGAGATCTCGTTGACCCAGAGAAATGAGTACTTGTCAAGAGCGATTGGTTTCTGCAACTGTATCACATTGCCGTCCCAGAGACAGCAAGTGATTGAGTTATCCAACTTGATTGAAGAAGTGTTTGAGGCCTCTAACGTGCAGTACGATTTGCTGATTGAGATTAGCAACGATGAGAAGATTAATGAAGGGCAGAAGTTCGAGTTGATTGAATCCTTGAACAACAAGATCTTGACTGTGTCGGAACTTTTCAATGACTTTGCCACTGTTTTGAGATACCATGAGATCATTCTTCAAATCTTGAAGATTTCTGACTTTAGAAGTTCTGAGGAGATTCTTTCCAGATACCTTGAGTTTTTTGAGGAGTACAAGCAGGACAAGAACTTGTTGATTTCTAAGTTGGTGAAGATTGGGAAGAAAGTTTCCAGCTCCGAGTTTGTGCTGCCAATCAATGAGTTAATCCCAATCCTATTGAATATTTATCAAGAGGAGGACTATCCAAGGGTTGACGGGGAGCTGGTGAAGATTTTTGTCGAGATTGGTATCAGCTTTGACAAGCTTTACCATGTATTCAAGGATCTAGTCGATCAAAAGGATTTCAACAGCGGCATCTACCAAAAGGAGTTGACTGAGTTGATCAAGATCTGGTACACCGAGGACTTGAGGGTCCGTGAGGTTCTGAAGATCGACAACTTGGACAACATCAATTTGGACAAAATCCACGAGCTGATCATCCACACTGGTGATGTACTATAGGAATGTCTGAATCATGTACATTAGACTACTGCAAGGCCTTATATACCCGTCTTGGATGTGTGTAGACTACTAACCATCAGATCTCGTTCGTAAAAAAAAAATAAAAAAAAGAAAAAAAAAAGGTGTGCGGATGTGTCAAAAGTTGGGCTTTTTCACTGTCCTCAGTCTTTTTTGGCCTCGGCAAGTATACAAAACATGTGATTTTTGCGGGTGAAGGCTGACATGACTAGGGGTGAGGCTGCTACTAGAAACGGGGTAGAGGGTAATTGTAACAGCTGTCAGCGGTTCATAGCAAGAGGCGGTAGTTGGAGTTACCCAGAAGAGTGTGTCCGGCTTCTCTCCACCAATCGCAATGGATCTTTTGATGATTCGACGATCAGGCAGGCCGTTACAAATTAGGCGCTTCGTTAGCAAATGCCAGAAAGGGAAATTTGGAGCGCGGTTGGCGAAAACTGAGCCATCGGGACTGGAAAGTCTGGTCCTGGTCAATTGCCGCAATTTACTGAGGGGAGAATCAGATCAGATCAGACCAGTCCCCGTCCACAAAATGGGCAGTACCGTTAATCCAAATGGACAAAATGAGGTCGGTCCACTCCCGTTCGTGTTTTTTTTTTTTTTTTTTTTTTTTGCTTTCCTTGTTCCAATGACGTCTCCCCGCAAGCAATTTTTGTTTTTCATCCTCGGTGATGCAAGGTTGCGATTAAGAAAAGTCTCGCCAGCGGAATGATGACAAAGTTGATTGCTTTGATTGGCCACAGGGCAACCTTTTCCTCCACATTTCCAGGGATCTTATAAATAGCAGGCCAGTTGCCCAATTTCAGCTTCCCATTCCCACATTTAATCCACCATAGCTAAAAACAAAGAGACAATGTCCAATAACAGCAAACCAAGAGTCACCACCTCGCAGGGCTACCCATTGCCTAGCCAATTCGAGACGCAGAGAGTCGGCAAGCACGGTCCACTGCTTTTGCAGGACTTCAATCTCCTTGACTCGCTGGCGCACTTTGACCGCGAGCGTATTCCGGAGAGAGTTGTCCACGCGAAGGGCTCAGGCGCCTTTGGCTACTTTGAGGTGACGGACGACGTTAGCGATGTCGTTGGCTCGGCGTTCCTCGACACTGTCGGCAAGAAGACGAAGGCGCTTGTCAGATTCTCGACCGTTGGTGGCGAGAGCGGCTCTGCTGACGCTGCCAGGGACCCAAGGGGCTTTGCCATCAAGCTTTACACGGAGGAGGGCAACTTGGACTGGGTCTACAACAACACGCCAATCTTCTTCCTAAGAGACCCAATCAAGTTCCCACACTTTATTCACACCCAGAAGAGAAACCCGCAGACCCACCTGAAGGATCCAAACATGTTTTGGGACTACATCACCCAGAACCAGGAGGCGATCCACCAGTTTATGATTTTGTTCTCGGACCGTGGCACGCCGGCCGACTACAGACACATGAATGGCTACTCGGGCCACACGTACAAGTGGACAAACAAGCAGGGCGAGTGGCTCTACGTCCAGGTGCACTTGAAGGCTGACCAAGGCATCAAGAACTTGACCAATGAGGAGGCGGTCAAGCTCTCGGGCGAGAACCCTGACCACGCTCAGGAGGATTTGTTCAACGCCATTGCCAAGGGCGAGGCCCCATCCTGGACTGCCTACATCCAGACGATGACCCAGGACCAGGCGGAGAAGCTGCCATTCTCGGTGTTTGACTTGACCAAGGTGTGGCCACAGGACCAGTTCCCATTGCGCCGTTTCGGCAAGCTCGTGTTGAATGAGAACCCGCAGAACTACTTTGCCGAGATTGAGCAAGCTGCCTTCTCGCCATCGCACACTGTGCCATACCAGGAGGCGTCTGCCGACCCGGTGCTGCAGTCGAGATTGTTTTCGTACCCAGACACGCACCGCCACCGTCTCGGCACCAACTATGCCCAGATCCCAGTCAATTGCCCATACGCCAAGACGTTCAACCCAATCCTCAGGGATGGTGCCATGACGGTCAATGGCAACTATGGTGCTGCGCCAAACTACCACTCGTCTCTGGAGAACCCAACCGAGCTGACGGCACAGGCCAATGGTGTCAACTACCAGGCCCACCAGGAGTACTGGCAAGGCCCAGCCCAGCCATTCCACTGGGCCGTTGAAGGCGACATTGACTTTCAACAGGCTAGAGTTTTGTACCAAAAAGTGCTGGCGTCGCAACCAGGCCAGCAGAGAAACCTGGCCCACAATGTCTCGGTTCATTTGGCCGGTGCCATCCCATTGGTCCAGGACAGGGTGTTTGACTTGTTTGCCAAGGTTGACCCAAAGTTGAGTGCCGAGATCAAGAAGGAGGTGTTGGAGTTGAGCCCAAGATCTGGCAATGTTGCCCAGAACTCTGCTGCCGGCGAGTGTCCCGTCTCCCACGGCACCCACGGCAAGTGCCCAGTGTCCCACAACAAGCTATAAAGTGTGAAGCCCGCACTCTGTATGTACTGCTCTTAATTTTAAGGATATATGCTGATAATGTGATTAAAGTTGTAGCTGAAGTCATATAAAGTATAAGGAACCAGGAACCGCGGATGATGTCAGCTTCAATGTGTCAAAAAAAAAAAAAAAAAAAAAAAAAGGCGATAAAGACCGAACCCTGCCAATCGACAACAAGACAGAAACTGTTAATATTGGCAATATGAGCACTCTTCCAGACCCGCCGCTTCTCAAGATTCGGACATCGGGCTCCACTGCGCCTTACGACTCCACTGCCAACGTTTCCAACGCTGCTGACCCGCGAGAGTTGGCCAAACCATCGCCACAGCGAAACAACTCGGTTCAATCACAAGGGACTGAGTTCTTCGAGGATAAGAACATTACCAATCTATGGGGTCTGCTGAACTTTGGCACCGAGATCCTGGACAACAAAGGAGCCGTTGCCAGAGACCACGTATGTCGCAACCGCCATCTCCCCACACCCACACTTTTTTTTGGTTGTTGTGGTGTTTTTGCCCCGTTTGGTTGGCCACTAACGATACGACGACAGATGGCCAACGAGAGAACTTTTCTTTCATGGATCAGAACCTCCCTTGGATTGACCACTGTTGGAGTTGGCATCACCCAATTGTACAAGCTTGTGGATGACCGCAAGGGAGAAAGAGAAGAGTCTGATTTCCTGCGGACAGTGGGGAAACCTATTGGTGGTGAGTAAAGCAAAACAAAACAAAAAAGCAATGACCGAGAAACGAATGACTAACTAACTTGATCCAGCCATCTTCATCGGTGTTGCTTTGCTCTCTGTCATTTTGGGAACTTCTAGATTTTTCAGAACTCAGGAGAGATTGAAGCATGGACAGTACCCAGCATCGAGATTCTCTGTTACGGTGCTGGTGTTCCTCGTGTTTGGAGTATGTACGGTTCGTTTATGATGAGCTGATGCCACATTACTAACTACATTACAGGTCAGTGTTGTCACCTTGGTGTCTGTTGTATACGCGGATACTGGTCATTAATGGGATGTTCGATAATAGACCTGTCGTGGGTTTTAGTGAAAGTAGGGTTTTGAGTTTCGCTTTGAATATCACATGACTCGCGATAGGGTTTTGTGACTCGCATTTTGTTTTTGTTTTTTTGTTTTTCGCCTGTTTCAATTTCCGGTTCTGAAAATTACGCAGCCCTTTGGCCTGTCTAGGTCTCCCTCTAGGAAAGTCGCCACCGCCTCCTCGCAGGCAAAGTTTTTTTTTTCGGTATGTGCACACCAGCGCGAAAAGAGTGAACTCTCTGGCCATTGCGCCTTTGAAAACAAAATTTACAAAAGTTCAACACCCCTTGGCCCTTTAACATTGAAATCACATATAACCAAAAACATCTAAAATGGTACGTCAACCACTGGCACCAGAGCTCAGTTAAGCATATTTGTGGATGTTTTATCAGGAAGGGAGCGGGAGACAAGAAGTACATGTAAAATTCACCCAGAATCAGCTTCAAGAACGTTTTTTCTTTTGAGTGGCAAAGGCTCTCGCCAATCCCAAGAAGCCAGGACGGTATCAGAGTTAAATGGCCCAGGCACACCAAAATTCAAATCCACAAGACCACCATTCGTCGTTGCATACATTCCACAATGACTCTCAATGTCGTTATTGCTGCACCACCAAAAGCTCAGCCGACTTCAACTCTTTTTTTTTTTTGCATGCCGTTGATGGATTTGCATTCTTTTTGTCCCTTCCCAATGGAAACGTCCCCCCAAAATGTCCTGAGATGTGTGTGCTCCCATGTCAATTTCGTGTGAATAATACTAACAAGAATTTTTGTACAGGGTAAGGTTCACGGTTCCCTAGCTCGTGCTGGTAAGGTCAAGTCTCAAACTCCAAAGGTCGACAAGGAGGAGAAGCCAAAGCAACCAAAGGGTAGAGCTTACAAGCGTTTGTTGTACACCAAGAGATTTGTCAATGTTACCTTGGTCAACGGTAAGAGAAAGTCCAACCCAGGTCCAGGTTCCCAATAAGCTCTTTTTTTTGTTTTTAACCTGATGGGTGTTACTGTCGCTGCTGTTTTAATAGGAAAAAGGAAAATATAAAATCTGATCAACTTATGAGCCCGCCCGTTTGTAGTACAAAAAATTTTGCTCTCTGTAACCCCGTCACACTTGGATGTTCCCTTATCGTTTGCCTCTCTACCCACACACACACACCCATCTCAACTTTTGACGTAAAATTTTCATATCGAGGAGAATATTATACACATGTACACCAACAAGAGACAACAAAAGAAAAAAAAAAAAAGGACCCCACTGGCCATGTCTGACACCGAGTCGATCAACGGCGACATGTTCGCTGAGCCCGAGGACTTCCGTCCTGCGGCCAAGCCACACCACTACACCAACCACGTCCGCAAGTCCAACGGCCAGGAGCTCAAGCTGCGTCTGATTGGCTCGTCGCCGCTCTGGGGCCACCTGCTGTGGAACGCGGGCATCTTCACGGCCGATTATCTCGACGAGCACGCGCAGGAGCTGGTCAAGGGCAAGGACGTGCTGGAGCTGGGCGCCGCTGCCGCGCTTCCCAGCATCGTTGCCGGTCTCAATGGCGCCAGGACTGTCGTCTCGACCGACTACCCCGACGTCGAGCTGATTGCCAACATCCAGCACAATGTCGACACAGCGGTGGGCCCGTTGAACGAGCGAGTGTTTGTCGAAGGGTACATTTGGGGCAACGACCCCGAGCCCTTGCTCGCCAGGATCAGGGACGACGCTGCCAACCAGGCGAAGAAGAGGAAGTTTGACCTGGTGATCCTGTCCGACCTCGTCTTCAACCATTCGGAGCATCACAGGCTGCTGCAGACTTGCAAAGACACGCTGGCGGCGGACGGCAAGTGCCTTGTCGTCTTCTCTCCTCATCGCGCGTGGCTGCTGGACGACGACCTCCAGTTCTTTGAGACGGCGAAGGAGTACGGGTTCAAGACAGAAAAGATCGACCTGGTTCAATGGAAGCCAATGTTCGAGGAGGACGAAGAGAGTGCAGAGATCAGGGCCAGGGTATACTCTTTCTTCCTGACCTTTTGATACATAGATTAATATAGCATTGAAACAAAAAAAAAATATATATATAAAGGTTAATTACAGCTGCATAAGGACAAGTGAGAGAGAGGGGGCTGGGGGCTGGGCTGGGTCATGACATCGTGAGAGCGCGTCCGTTGGATGGGAAACGAATTGGGGCCAGGGAGGAGGCTTTCTTTTTTGTTGTTGCTGTTTTCAAGCCCAATTGCAACCAATCTTGACGCTGTTGTTCTCGACGAAGGCGTAGCACTTGGTGCTGGCGGCGCAGGTGACCGTGACCCAGTGGCCATTGGCGCACTGGGCAAAAGCACCCTCTGGCGAGCAAGCCATGGCGCCGTCATCGCAACTGTCCGGGGAGCCGGCGTACTGGCCCCGCTCGTACTGGGCATTCAGGCAGTTGGCCTGGTCCTGGCCCGTTTGGCCCTGGCATCCCGACTGCGGGTTGACCTGGGTCGGTTGAGGTGCTGCCGAAACGACCGTTGAGAGGGTCAATGGCGCAGTCGCTGCCGCTGTCGCTACGGCACCTTTGTTGTTGCCTGGCAAGTCTCCTAGCGATACTGTCTTTTTGGTTGGTGGCGCGATGGTGGTGGTGTAGGCGGATGCTGGCTTGCCCAGATCGGTGTAAAGCGAGGCGGATGCCGGCGCTGGGGCCTGGGTCGTCTGCGAGGTGGCAGTGGCAGTGGCAGTGGTAGTGGCGAGACCAGTCAGCGCCTTCTTGACGGCGCCGGCGAAGGAGTCGCGGCCAACTCTGTTGCTGGTCGACTGCGAGGCGTCCCAGAGCATGACACCACCAAAGTTGTCGTCGTTGTAGATGCTGTTAAGCGTGCGCTTGACCGTGTCGATGTCGACGTAGCCCGAGCCGGCGGCCGTTGGCGACGCCGGCAGGCCCAGGTACAGCTTGATGTTCTTGTTTGGCGACACGTTCTGCGCAAAGTTGGCCCAGGTGTCGTAGTTGAACTGGCCGTTGATGGAGCAGTAGTTGTTGTAGAACTGGATGTAGGCAAAGTCGACGTGGGCCTGGGCGAGCAGGTTGCCGACGGAGGCGTCTGGGTAGAAGCACTGCGGCGCCGCCGCAATGTAGTACTTCTTCGAGGCACCGTTGTAGTGCTCTCTCAGCCTGTTGGCCAACGAAACATAGCCGACCTGGTTGTTGTTCTCAATGTCAAAGTCGAAGCCATCGACGGTGGCACCGCCAAACGGACGCACGTCGGAGGTTCCCTCGGCAAAAGTGTTCCACAGAGTGTCGGCAAAGTCAGCACCTTCCTGTTCTGAGGCGAAGCCGTAGGAGCCCGCGGCTCCTCCCAACGACAAGAGCACCTTCTTGCCCTGGCCCTGACAGGTTTCGATATCCTGGGCAATCTGGTCGCATTTCAAGACGCCAGTTGCTGGGTCGACAGCCTCACAGGCGTTGGCAAAGTTGAGTGTGATTGGGTCTTTGAAGCCAATGAGGAAAGACAGGACGACGACGTCGGCGTCGTCGTTGGCACAGTAGTCGGCCAATCGGGTCTGCGAGCCGGCGGAGTTCTGGCCCCAGTAAAGAACAACGTTGCTCTTCGAGTTCTCGTCAAAAGCAGCGGTGGCGACGCTGGCCATTGACGAGGCAGCAGCGAATAAAGTGGCGAATCTCATTGTAGGAGTTTGTAGAGTAGATGAAACTGAACGAGCGAACGAATGAAGAGTTGGAAAGAGTGACAATAGTTGGGGGGTGGCTTGTGTGTCCGTGTGAAGGGGGCCAAAAGAGCGACTGAGGGTGAGGGTGTGTGTGTGTGTGTGAACACTTATAAGTTCTGTTCTTCTTCAAGTGATATTGGGTTATGAAACGAAGAAGAGGAAAAGAAAAAGGGAGGGTCTGTCAGAAAGAAGATGCGGGTCCTGGCCTTTCTTTTATAAGCATCCCTCGCTTCAGTGCGATGGCTGGCGTGGCCCGCCCGTGTCAAGCGCGTCGCGTCGAATGCGTGCCGCCTGCGGGTCGGGACTGAGACCCATCCAGCAATATCGGCCTTCTCGCTCGCGGTGTCCCCGGCACGATAGGCCAGGCCTCCCCCTGCATGCATGCAAAGCCAAGCAGAGCAGCCAGCAGTCTCGGTCTCAGTCTCGGGTCTCACCTTACCCCTTGAACCCCTTCCGCGAAAGGCACATCTGACACCAGGCCGCGTTTTTTTCATGCAAGGGAAGCGCGTCGTGATGCGTTTCGGGAAAATCACCAGCAACTCTTGGCAAACTGAAGGGAGGGTGGGGCATCAAAGGCGCATGTCGTGGCCAAACCGGATCTGGCCACCCGCCCTGCCACACAAAACCCGCCTCCTTCAACCAACCAACCAAAACGAAATGGAAAGGGTCTCTGCCATTGGTCGACTGTTGGACTCTGGACTTTTTCACCTCAAAAAAAACTCCTCCACTGAGAACTCACCACTTCCCGATTCTCGAACTTGTTTGTTTGTTCGTGTTTTGTTTTTTTTTCTCTCTCCTCAAAACAGAGAGGCATAACCAGCATAGCATACCTGCATGTCTCCGACTTCTTAAAAAAAAAACTACAGCAGCACAAATCAATCGTCAAATGATGCTTCGTATATTTACAGAATGTATGATTATTTGGAAATGATGCCACGTTCGCTGAGTTCGCGCTTCAGAGCCTCGTACGGGTCTTTGGCATAAGGGACCCTGGCAACAAGGGCTTTCTGGATACTCAACGTCGAGATCCTCTTCTTGTAACTCTTCTTCTTCGTCTGGAACTTCTGCCTTGCCTCGCTTTCAACGTCATAACGACCCGCGCCATATCCAAACTTCTTGCACAGTGCCCTGTAGTCTGTCGGGCCCATATAGTTCTTCAGCAGGCTGTCCTCAGCGTTGATCTGGCTCTTCAGCGATCGCAGTGCAAGCTCGGCACTGGTCAAAGGCTCTGTCAATTTGACATCTTTCTGCTTTTGGAACTTGAAGTAGGCACGCAACTTCCTGATCCAGTACTCGCCTGAAACGGTGCCGTCGAGATCATCCAGCATCTCTTTGTAAAGCACCCTCCAAACTTTGTACCGCTGGGCCCAACTGCCTGCATTGGCCACTGCCTTCATCACCAAGTTGTACGAGCGGGCATCCGGTTTCACATCATACTTGCTTTTGAAAGTGTTGAGAATGGCAATGACAAGGTCGACACGGCCGCGCTGGGCAAACGGTTTCAACAGCAGATTCATCGGCGCGGGCGACACATTGTACTGCGCCTTGACAAAGTCCAAGATCTTGAATACCGCTTTCAGGTGGCCCTCGTCAACCAGCTTGTCGACAACGATGCACAACAGCTTCCGGTCAATGGTGAAGTCGTAACTGTGGATCATCTTGAGCAAGGAGTGGGAGTCCAAATGCTTGTGCAACGTGAGATACCGCAGAATCGTGTTGACCGAGTGCGTGTCCAAAGGGATGTTGAGGATGCTCCTGTTGGTCAGCAGCGCAGCCTTGCCCTTGTCCTCGCGAATCAGCTTGAACACAAGGTTCCACGTCGTGACATCGGCCTTCAGGTCTCTCCATTGCATCTGCGTCAACAATTTTAGCGCAACAGTGTAAGGATTCGCCATGTGCTGGATGTTCTGCATCGTCAGCAGGTTCTTGAGCATAATGTTGTAACTGGTGACGTTGGGCGTCACGCCTTCCAACTTCATTTGCACCAGCAGCTCGCGCGCGCTGGCAATGTTCCACTTGACGCCGTAGAAATGGAGGAGGTCATTGTACGCATCCACTGAGCGCAGCTTGTCCGTGTTCCGGTTTAAAGGGTGGAACAAGTTGCGGAGGATCTTGAGAATGATGCCGTTGCTGCTCGAAGAGCTCTTATAATGGAACGTGGCGTGTGTCAGCGTGTGCACATACTGCTCAAATTGCTCCGGGTTCTTCTGGAAGTCCGGCAGCGCAGGGATCTCCGTGTAAACTTCTCTCTTGGGACTGACAACGTTGGTCCTCGTCGACTTCGAATTGAGGGCTATCGGCGACAACGAGAGCCCATCTGCCGGCAGCGGCGTGATCGCCACCAGCGTCTCCAGCAGCCGTCTCAGCGTGGCCTCGTTGTTCTGGTCGTGCACTGACCCGGCCACTGTGTCGCTGCTGAGACGCTCCAACTGGCTCAACTCCTTCGCCTGTTGCTCTGGGTACTCGCCAGCCAACGGGAGGGCCCGCGTGAGCCCCGGCACGCCCAGCGGCCTGATTTGCAACTGCACGCACCGGCGCTCGAACTGGGAGCCCTTGCCCACGAGATGGTAGTTCTCCAGCAGGAACGCACTGTCGTTCTCAAACTCTTTGCCCCTGGCAGCTGCACCAGGCGGCGGCGGCGGCGGCGGCAAAAGCCCTTGCAACGCGGCACTGGGCAATGGCTGGTGCTGGTGCAGCAGCTGCGGCGGTCGTATCAGCCAGTTATTGGTCTTGCATTTGGTCAGGTACTCTGACAAGCTTCGTGAAAAGCTCATTCCCTTCGGCGGGGGCGCTCTAAAAAAGTGCGCCAATGGTCTTTGTTAGTATCTTTTATTTATTTATTTTTTTCTGAGACCCGCGAAACAATGGAGCGCGTATATCCAATTAGGAAATAGTATCAGTAAATAGGAATTTCATTTCATTTCATCAGCGTATCTCATTCAACCGGTTGTCCAGGCCATCGGCAATGCTCGTGCTCTGCTCGCTAAACACATATCTCTTTCCGCCGGCAACGCTCAACGCCACCGGGAGAAACACCAACGCGTGCAGCGTGCCAATAACAACCAGCGACAGCCACATTCTAAAGTAGTAAATCTCAAAGATCTTGGACTTGGTGAACGCCAGCACTGCAACCCCAATGAACTTGGTAGCACATATTCCACCAAACACTGAGCTTCCAATCCCCGTGATCGCATTGTACGCCCTAAAGTCCACGTTGGCCAGCCGCGAGTCCTTGTCAGAGACAACAAACGCCCGCGTGATGTGGACACAAAACTCAACAGCGAGGCCAGCACAAATCACCAGGTTCACCAGACTCACCGCATTCAGCGAGATACCCCACACAGTCATCATGCCTCCAATGTTGATCAACACCATCGATACTGTCACCAGCAGCACAAGTGCAGCCCTGAGCGAGCCCAATAAGATGCTAGAGTTGACAAAGGTGAATACGAGTGCAATGGCAAGCAACGTGAATGTGTTGCGCACAATGGTACTGTACTGCACAAAGAAGATGTAGAACGGCGAGTAGGCAAAAACACCCTCATGATCAAGCCTCTTCTGCAACTCCTTGACAATTCTGAGCGATTCTTCGTATCCCTGAATAAAGTCATCCTGCGACCGGAGGGGCACATGAAACGTCCTGAACGTGGAGGCAATGACAGTGCTGTTGTTGTACTTGATAGCAGAAGAGTACGCAGCCTTCCCTCCTAATGGACAAGGATCAGGAGGTGCATCTATCCAGATGTTAAAGTACTTCATAAACTCCTCCTCTTCAGGGAAACCCTCCATCGTATACTCCCAGGTCTTGTTGGCAAAGCAAGTGGTGCATTGACGCGATGGCGCATGAGGAGGACAGACTTCTTCAAAGTCGCTGTTTTTCTTCAAACGGCAGCAGTCGTCAAGTTCTGGGTTCAAGAAGGTCAAATAGTCATCGAGCCAACTGGCCACGGGTTCCGCAATGGTCGAAACATCGGACCTCTTGCGCTCTTGTTCCAAAATATTGCTCAGGGAGAACTCGTCACAGTTGGTGAACTTACCACAAAGCTTCTGCTGGTTCTCTCTCTGGGTAACGTCTAAGTCCTTGACAACAAAGTAGATTGGAGCACCCGTGTTGAAGTAGGCATACATGTCGTTGAAGTAATCAATCAAGTACGATCCCGAAGGAATGGCCACTCTCTGATCAAGGCCAAACTTGATACTGGGAATCAAAGTCAGGGAAATACCTGTCCAAACAACAAACACACTAAGCACAACCTGCTTCATGTTCAGTATTCTGGGCGAAGTATCGCCCAAAATCTTGTCAAAAAAGCTCTTATCGCTATCGCCCTCCAGCAATTCGTCAATCTCGTTCAGACGAATGCCATGATTTTGCTGTCTCAAGCATGGAAGGCAGTCCATCCTACCAGCGTCGATTCTCTGTTGGTCTAAACTCAACACCGAAATAAATGCAGTCAATTGCAAGATTGAATTCAACAGCACCGCACCAGCAGAGTATAAGGCAAAATTTCTGACCGCTGGCATAGAGACACTTGAAGCCAGTGCAAAGGTGAAGAACTGTGATGACGAGGAAAGTAGGATCGATGGACCCATTCTGCCAACCGCTTTCGACACTCGGAACGAAATGGTCTCGTTTGGATACGAGAAGTTGATAGTCTTCAACTCGTGCGTGATCAAAAAAATGTTGTCAACCCCGACAGCAAGGATCAAAAATGGAATCACTTCGGCAATGATCAAGGTAGACTTGACACCAAGAAACGAAAAGAACCCGGCAGAAGATGTCACTGAGAGTAGAACAATTACAATACCTGACAGACCAAGCGAAAACCTGGTCTTGTTCACATTGAAGCTTCCACCTAGTGACAGCGAAGCGTAGATGAACATGACAAGGTATGAGATAACAACAATTCTTGCGTCTGTGTTGGTCGACTTGTTCAACTCTGACTCAAGCGAGGGCTCGGTATTGAAGGAGATCCTAACCCCCTTTGGTGGTGTCAACTGCAACAGGTACTTCTCGAAAGCCTTCTCCCATTTCGTTGCGGAAGCAATAACCTCTTCGTCTTCGCTGTTGTTTAGCAAAAAGGTTACCACAAACGCCTTAGACGTCAGAACATCACCAGATGTCTTGTCATAACCACCAAACAAGAGCTCCTTCTTTAACGGCTGTCCAAACGATGGCAAGCAATTAACTGGCTGATCAGCGCACTCCTTCAGGGCCTTTTTCCAACCCCATGGCATTTTGGCAGGGTTATCAAAGTACTGTGTAAACGACTCCAAGACACAATTCAAGTCCCTGGTTGGTTTGAAGCATAGATCGTCGTATGTCAAGTCATCGATGATCATGCTGCTGATCTCCTGTTCTGTCTGGGTCCACCATTTCACAACCTTATCGCTCAAGATAGGTGTGTCATCCGTCGAAACAACAAAGACCTGCTCAGTTCTGTAAAATGGTCCAAAGTTTTGGTCATAGTACTGCTTTTGCTTGAAGGCCTCAGCACTCGAACTGACCCATAGATTTACTGGGTTTGTCTCCAATTGGCCATTGAAGTAAATACCAGAGGATAGGATACCTGTAACGAGCAAGGTGATGGAGAGAACAGTGGCTGGGTACTCTGCACAGTAGTAGGCCAGTGTGCCAAACCACCTCTCAAGCTTGATACTGACGGAGTAAGTCTCGTACCGTAGGGACTCGGGCATATCTAAAACAGAGTCCATGTGCCAATGGTTCGCGTAGGAGGACTCTTCAAGCAATTGGACCCTTCTCGCTCTGTGTGCCCAAGCGATGAATGCACCCGCCAGAATTCCCAGCACGGCGTATACAATGATGACCGCAAATGAGAAACAAGGAAGTAGGCCCACTTTGCAAGTGGAATATGTGATCTTGTCAAGCGTCGGGCATTGGTCAGGACAGTCAGCGCAAGAACACTTGTACACAGGGTCATTGCAGGCGAATGTGGTAGAGTTCAAAAAGCTGATCCCTTCAGGGACAGTGCTGTTCGCGTCGTTGAACTGGAAGTTCATTTGGAAAGGCGAGCCTCCCAGCATTGGCTTCTCATCGCCCAGAAACTTGAGGAACTCTTTGTAACTCTGCGCACCACCTCCAAGCAAGTCCATGGCGAAGCCATTCGTGGCTCCAAACTTGATGTTCTTGCAAGACTCGTAGAGCATTGATCCCATCGCCTCATCAACGTGGAAGTCGAGCTCGGTCACGACAGTCAAGCCTTTGTCGATTGACTTTGCCGTCTTGGTGACATCAATGAAGGTGGACTGGTTCGGAGAGCAAGTGAACTGGCAGAACAAGTTTCTGAAGTTCTTCTGGCACGCTGGACACGAAGATATCAGTGCGTCGGCCTTCTTGATGCTCTCTTTGAGCGAGTGGATTTGGTCAAGTGTGCAGCACAGCCTCGTCTCCGTTTCCCATTCGTTGCCACAGATCTGTACAAGCTCGTCAATTTGCTCTTTGGTCGCTGCGACTGCCTCTGCCTCTTCGACTGCACAGGGAAGAACCGAGCCAAACAGGGACCTCTTGCCGCAATTGTCGTACAGATTGCAGTAGCCCTCCTTGTGCGTTTGTGATGCTGATGTTATTGGCAATAGCAATGCTGCTGCCGTTGCCGAGCTGAGCACAAGTTTTTTCAGTCGCATTGCTATCTTTTGTAGCGTCTGCTGTGTCAGGAGCGATTGTTGTGGCCTTTTATCTTTTTAAAGCCCCTCACAGTCGCTGGCTGAGGTTTAACGCCTTTTTTTGTTGTTGCCCCCTTATCGGGCATCTTGTTAAGGGCCACACCATCTGGGGTCACGTGACAGGCACCTATAAAAAGCTCATCCTGGACGAGTTCTACAGCTCTGAAGACATTCGGCCTCTTTAAAAAGTACATGGATTGGAATGAATGGAGCCGTTCCTGGCATTGGAATTGGGTCGTTCATCTGAGGACAAAGGAACGTTTGTGAGGCTGCTCTTTGAATGCAGGCGTCGACAGCAGTTCAAGGAACTGAGTGAGGGGGGTGAATGCGAACAGATCTCAAGGAAAGACGCCAGCCAGTGTCTCGGTCGGGTCCAGAAGTCGTGTCTTGCCATTCTCAATCATCAGCTGGGGGTACTTTCTGACAACGCCGATGACTCCTGTCTGACTTGGACCGAGTCCAATGGTTCCGGCAGGAACCGTGGCGGTAGGAGTCGCGTAGCTGATGGAGAATGACTGTGTGTAAGGCTTCTGTGTGGTGACGAGGTTCCCAGCAGCGTCGGTGCCCGTGTTCCAGATAAGGGTTGGGAGTGGAGGAGTGAGGGTTGTGGTGATGCCCCCGTCGGCCCTCCTGTGAGGAAGAGTTGTCAGTCGAGCGCCAGCGATATCCTGGGCTGACGCTGGTGCGAGCGCCTGTAGCAAGGATAAAGTGAGTAGGAGTACGGAGTGGTCGCCTGGGTTCATGGATATGATGATGAAATGAAGGTGAGTTTTGAGGGTTTGCGAGCTGACTGGATAGTGCGTCAGAGGTGAAGACACATACAATGTGGTTTTTACAGTGGGTCGGGTCGGGTTGTCTGTTTGGTTCTCGGGATGAGAAGAGAAACAAGTCCTTGAAGCTTTCTCTCTCTGTCTCTCTCTCTCTCTTTCAACTCCAAACAGAAAAGAAAGTGCGCCAGTCGTAACGGTTTAAAAGGCGTGGCACAGTTTAAAATTAACCCATGACCGTTGGAACTGATGCAATGCAATCTGACGCTATCTCGTATGCTACTTTCAGTCGTGGTTGGCCAGTTGCAGTGGACGGCAGGTTTTGTTTCTTTTTCCGGTTCGTATGGTGAAACAGGGATGTGACAATAGGGACGGAAATCCGAAACAAAAAGAGTGGCTCTATTATCAACAACAACGAGCCTTCCTTCAGTTCTGTGGGGTTCAGGACTGGTCCCCAGTGTAGTCCATGGTCTGAGGTCTCCTTTTACATAAGTCCTTTTGTGGGTTCAGTTTTGTTGTTGTTCTTTTTTTTTTTTTTTTTTTGTAGGTCCGGTTGGTTCAGACCAACGGAGCGGACAATGGACCTGCATCAAGTCACGTCAACAGTAACGCAGGCAACCGTTGATATAATTAGCAACGGAAAAAAAAGTGTGTGGTTGCTTCCGCTCTGCACTGACGAAGTCTGATGTCATAGCACACAGACGACCTCTTTGTCCGTTATTGTTTTTGTTTTTTGTCTATGCCCGCCGCAACTTGGAACAGGGGATCATTGCATTTACCTCTTTCAGAAACTTCCCAGTAACTCTCTATTATCCCTGGCTTTGCCTCTGGTTCCTTCTCTCTTTTTCTTTTTTTTCGCGAATTTCAAAGGTTAACTCGATTTACACGGTTGTTCCTTGTTTAACCATCACCAAAAACTCAGCCCAAAATCCGCCCAATCGCCATGTCCAAGCTCGTTGTTTTCGGAGGGGCCGGTTTCCTGGGCAAGAGAATCTGCCAGGCAGCAATCGAACAAGGTTTCCAAGTCACCGCGCTCTCGCGCACGGGGAAACCACCGAGAGTTGCCTCGCACAAGGATGCCGACTGGATCCGCCAGGTGGCGTGGAAACCGGCCGATATCTTCAAGCCAGAGACGTATAAGCGCGAGCTTGAAAGCGCCAGCAGTGTGGTGCACTCCATTGGAATCCTGCTCGAGAACCAGGACTACAAGAAGACAATCAACTCCAACTCATCGGTGCTCAGCGAGTTTTCCAACTTCCTCAAGCCTTCCAACCCATTGACCAAGAACTCGTCCAACACATACGACTCGGTCAACAGAGATTCTGCCGTTCTCTTGGCTGAAGTCTTCCAGGAAACCACCGCGGTTGAGAAGCCTTGTTTTGTCTACATCTCGGCGGACAAGGGCTTCCCAGGTCTACCCCACGGCTACATCAGATCCAAAAGAGAGGCTGAGATTGAGCTGAACATCTTGCATGGCCTCAGAAACATCATCATGAGACCAGGGTTCATGTACGACGAGGATACCAGCCAGGGGGACACTGTCAGATCCAACATTAAGCATTTGGTTGACGTGCTCGACTGGACAAACACAAAGATCCTGGGAAGCAGAATCTCTGTCCTCAACGAGTTGGTAAGACCGACAATCTCGACCCAAACAGTGGCGCGGTCGGTCATCTCACACATCAAGGACGATTCGTTCAGCGGTGTGGTGACGCTCGATGAGATGCTGCATCGCCCACAACACTAAATACATGACATGACCCCGTTTTATGACTACAATGCTCTCTGAATCTAATTGATGTAGGATTGAATCACTTTTTAAAAGTCTTGAGCGGGTCGGACTTCTTGCCCGGCTTTTTACCCCTTCTCCCCTTATGGACCTTGTTCTTGTGGAAAGGAACAAAGCCAATGCTGGCCTTGTTCTTCCTGGCACCTTCAGGCAGCAAGTACTCGGGAATTCTCTTGAGGTGCGATTGCACTCGGGCAGGGTGTAACTCCTTGTCGTGTCTCAGTGCGGATAAATCCTCCGGGTTCTCTTCAAAGTATCTCTTCAGCTTCTCATTCGTTAGCAGCTCGTTCTTCAACTCCTTGACACGGGCCTCCCTGATGGCCGTCTGTGTCACGGCTCTGAAACCATCCTCGACTCTGTATCTGAAGCCCTCCACCTGCTTCATGTCAAACTGGTACGGGTTCAGCTCGAAGCCAAACTTGCTCTGTTGTTTGACAATCTTCTTCAGGATCTTCTCGTCCCTCTTGGCTGTCTTCAAACAGGCAACCTTGTGCTTGCCAAACTCCTTGTCTGGAATCACAAAGGAAAGCGCCATACCGGCTTTGCCAGCTCTCGCAGTTCTGCCGATTCTATGAACATAATTCTTGGATGTCTGAGGGAGGTCAAAGTTCAAAACGCATGCAACGTTCTTGAAGTCAACACCTCTGGAGACACCGTACTCCTTGTCCTTTCTGCTTTTTTTGTCCTTCTTGACGTTTTCAAGGTTGGTATCCGCTTGAGGCTTCTTTTCCAAGTCTTCTTCTCCTTCTTCTTCTGCTTCTTCTTCTTCTTCCTCGTCAACTTCCTTGATGCCGTCACTGTCATCGGTCGCAATGAGCAAACTGTAAACGTTCTTGTTGAACTCCTCGACAATGTGCAACCTCGAGTTGATAGGCAGTTCACTATTCAGGATGCAACTTTTCACGCCAAACTGTTCCAGGAACAGCTTCAGCCTGTATCCTCTGTCAATGTTATTGACAAAGACAATGGTCTTGCCCTTGATCAGGTTCAGTTTGAAGATGACATAAGTCAGCAGGAACTTGTCAAACTCGGTGGTCCTGACGTAATATTGGACCAGCTTGTTCTTGTGCAACTCGTCATCGTTCAGCTTCAGGACAGCGGGCATGCGGCAAAACTTGGTCTTGAGGTCATTGATGTCCTCGCTCAAGGTGGCACTCATCAGAAAGGTCTGCAGTGTCTTCAAGGGCAAGTAGTTGGTCAGCTTGTCCAAATCCTCAGAGTATCCATAGGACAGAACCAAGTCGACCTCGTCGATGACCAGGTAGTTGAGGTTGTTCAGCGCGATCTGTGCCTGGTTCTTCTCCAGGAAGTGGATCAATTTGGAAGGGGTGGAGATCAGGATCTCTGGGTTCTCGAGCAGCAGGGAATTGGTGACATTCTCGGCAATCTGAGAGGCCAAGTTTAAGAGTTTGATGTTTGTGCCGCAGTAGACTATGAGCTTCTCCAAGAAGGTGGTGACTTGGTTGGCCAGCTCTCTGGTTGGGACGAGGATGATGGAGGAGATCTGATGCTGGCTCGAGTTGGCGTTGGCGTTGCTTTTGTTGTTCAGGATGGACTGGAGGATTGGGACTGTGTACGCCACGGTCTTACCGGAGCCGGTGCTGGCTTTGGCAATGATGTCTCTCTTCTCCTGCAGCGCCAGTGGGATCGCCTTGGACTGCACCAGCGTGGGATTCTTGAACCCAAGCTGCTTGATGGCTTGCACGAGGCGCGGATCGAGGTTGAAGGAGTCGAAGGAAGTGGACTCGTCAATGAAGACATCAGCAACGGCTGTTTCAACCATTATGTGTAGTATTAGACCTGTGGAGTCAGTCCGTGTTTGTGTTTGGCCCAGACTGTTTAGGGTCTGAATATTTTTTTTATTTTTTTTAGCCTAGGAGATGCGCAATGGTTACCCTCTCAGATGACTTCTTCCCGCGAAACTGCGTATCAAAAAAGAAACGAGCTGATTGCTGTTGCCCAAAAAAAAAAAAAAAAAAAAAAAACGGTTTGAGATTTCCCAACAGCTTCTCCACGCTACAAAGTTACTACCCTCGTTTCGCCACACATTTGCATAACCTTCCCCTCCACGCATTCCCGCCATGTCCTGGACCACTTCCCAGCCACACTCCTCTCAAGCCACAGCGTTTGCCCAACAGCTCGAAGGTGAGTAGTATACAATCCTCCCGTTTGCTGGCTGGCTGCTGCCAATCTGCGGCGGACCAACCACATGCCACGACAGCCCGCGCTATCAGCCAGCCCTCGGACAAAGCCTCCTCTCGGCCAGTCTGTATACTAACAAACTCTCCACGCAGATGTCGACAAGGCGCTCTTTGAGTATCGCTACAGAAAGCAGAACCAGCAGTACCACCACGCCCCTCACCACCAGAAAGGCAGAAAGCCAAACGGCCACAACCACGGTTACAGCCACAGTCACCCACAGAACGGTCGCCACCGCGGCCAAAGGGTCAGCTACCAGCCGCAGCCAGTCTACGCCAACATGGCCTCTGACCCGTTCGGTCAGCAATACTCCTCCCCAATTGCGGCCACGTCGCTTGGTCTCGCCTCGAGCTCCGCTGCGTTCACCCCTGTCGAAGGCTTGCTGGTCCTCTCTCCTGACAGCTCTGTGTTTTCTGGTGGCTCTGATGAGCAGTGGAACTCGAGACTGTCCTCCTCAGTCATCAGTTCGGGCTCTGGTTCCATCTCGTCCCATTCATCCTTGGAGCACGAGATGGTCAACAATGTTGACGACGCTTCGAGATTCAGTTTGGAAAAGTTAAGTGTGTCTGATTTTGGTTTTAAGGATACTAACGCTGCATCCGGTGCCCCTGTTTTGGGCGCAACCTCTTTCAACGCGACCGGTGCTTCTGGCAAGCCGCACGGTACTTGGTTGAACATCTGGGGCACCGACATGTCTGTTTGGGGTTAAAGGGTAATTTCTGTTTTGTTTTGTTTTCGTTTTGGTTTTGGTTTTGGTTTTTTTTTATTATTATTATTTTCCTGATATAGCTGAGATGGCGGCTCTTTCTTCTGGAGAAGGAGTACTGCTGTGCACTACCGCTCCTCTCAGGTTCTGTCATTTCGTTGTTGTTGAGAAAGAGAAAAGAACAAAAAAAAAAAAAAAAAAAAAAAAAAAAAAAAAAAAAAAGGAAGAAGAGGAAAGCAAAGAAAAGTTTCTTAGAGCTATAGGCATGGTTATGGAGTGATTTTATGATTTGAACTGGGGTGTGTTTTGATATGGTTTGTTTGTTTGTTTGTTTATTGTGATGTGCGGTGTCTGGTGACGCTGGATTTGTGTTTTTATGGTCAAGTTTACTCATTGGGTTGTTTTTTTTTTGGCACTTGCAAAGTGCCACATGGATTGGATACAAAATGGTTCCTTTCTGATTAATGCTATTGATGTGATTATGAGTGGTTTACTCGTTGTAGCACCTTCAAGTTCTGCACGGGCAGCGCTGTGGGTATTCTCAAAGAGGCACCTGGCAGATTGGTATGACGTCAGAGCCGCAGAGAGATCTAGATCTTCCAGTTTTTCCTAAACGGGAACAACACGAATGAATAAAGTGCTGTGGCAAAACAATGAACCTCTATCTTTCCCCAAGGACAGGGGTAGGCGTGAGCCTTCATACTTTCGTAGCTTCACCTCTAGATGAGCTTTTAATTGGTATCTTAACCGTCACAGCCTGAATTCTTACTTCGTCAATACTCCAAATTATGAGCCCTGGGTCAAAAGTATGTAATCATTTATCTTCCCGCCGGATATACGTCGGTTTGAAAGAGACATTAATATATTTTTTAATAGTACCATCAAGAGTACACGCCTCGAAGTTACAAATTGAAATGAAATTTAAGTATTATACCCAATTTATTAATATAGCTAAAAATATAACTTTTACTATACAAATGGGGATACTACGACGATGAGTGTTCAGGATAGTATCAATTTGGCCACCCTAGATAGCTGTGGGATAGCTGCCCCTTGCTGGCTTTCCTTCTGGTGTAATTACTGAGAAGTTACAAAGAAGGGGAAACTCAGAACAACGTCCCAAAGGACTATCTGACTCCAAGACTGAGGACTCGAGTACCCAGCTGCTCTTGTTGCCCATTTGAAACCCTTTTGTTTTTTTTTAATCCAGGATTCACGGAGCGCAATTAGAATACTTCTCAAACAGTGAAGTCAAACAAAAAAGAGAACTTCGTCAATGGACCTGCTCATCATAACCCCCTTCAACCTCCTGAGCTCCAGGACACATCCATTACATGTACTCCGGAGCAGCACCCAATGGCTCGTAACAAAAATATGCTCAACGTTTTCCATCCCACGCTGACCCTCCATTCAACACACGACTTGCAAGAGAGACTCGCCCATGTCAACGGGACTACAGCCCAGGCTAATTTTGTGCCAACCGCACTATGGAACGATTCGACTGGGACGTATACGGGCTTTGAACCTGAATTCGGCGCGGAGAGCCAATTTGAGATTGACGAGTTGAGCTCGATTGTCTCCTACTACTTTGAAGGGGAGGCTGTTCCCGAGGAGTACGAGTTGACGGAGCAAGGCGTATATGTGACACGAGGCTATCAAGGCAAAGCAACAACCCAGGTCAGTCTATCTGACTTTGGATTATACAGGAGGAGAGCGAAGGATGATGCGCAGAATCCCCTCAAGTCGACTCGGCCCATTGACAAGCCTGCGTCTGCCAATCCAACAGATTGCACTCTCGCAAATCTTGACTTGTCCTCAAGTATCACATACCATTCTAGTTCTTACAATAAGGATGCTGGCAAAGCTTCGTTTGAGGCCAAGGATGGATGGATGGAAAGTGCAATGCCGAGATTGACTGGAACCACCACCACCGCCACAGCTTTTGTTCAATACGAGAAGGCAGAGGAGCCCATCCAGGAGAATAATGTGGAGCGGGAGCTCATTTACCAGAACGATACATCGAACATGAGCATTGAGCTGTTTGTGGAGGGGAAGGGGCCCGAGTAGGTGGCGCGGGGACAAGACTACAAAGTCGTTCAAGAGTAGGTTAAACATCTTCAGGAAAAGAGATCCTGCAGATGAGGTTGCCTACAACCTTAGTGATGGCATGTTTCATGTGGTGCCTGACCGCAATTCCAATGATCTGAGAAGGTCCGTCACACCCAAACCCTCCAACGGCCATGCAGGCTCGTGGGGCCTTTGAGATGCTGTCATACACTTTCCGTTACAGTAAGATTTACACCGACAACTCTGTCTGTGGGATACATGCAGGGCCTAATTACGTGGTGAGGGTGTATACCGCAAGTGACTTCAACACCATCCACGAGCTTCTCAGGCATCCAAGCCACGGCGTTGAGTACGACTGTGGCGACATCACCAGGTTCAACAAGGAGCAGAGGCAAAGGCAGACGAGGAGGAAGAAGATGAAGATTATGCGGACCGTTGGGCGCAGCATCCAGGATAATCTCGTGAGATTCCATGCCGAGCTCCAAATCGAGAAGATGATGAATGGCAGGTTCCTGTTGTTGCTGGAGATTATTGCTGGTGCGAACTGGCGAGTGTTTGTCGCAAGGTCGAAAGAGCCGCTGAACTATGTCAGTGTCATGAGGCGATACTTGGCCCGAGAAGCCGGTGGACTTTGGGTATCTGTTGGCGAAAGTGGTGGAGATGCGTGTTGTCAACAAGGGCGAACGCACTGTCAAGGTATTAATTGAAGCATTCACAGCTGACGCCAGTGACTACAAAGGTGCGTACGCTGTCATGTTGGCGGCTGTTTCTGTAAGCCACGATGTGTTTGGATTTGTGCTGCGGGCGCTGCTGTTTCGAGTGGATGGCGATGGCGAGTTTGAGAGCTTTGGCGATTGATGCGCAAGGCGATGCGGCTGATTGCCCACGCTTGAATAAACGGTGAGTATCGAGATTCGATAGAGTACGATTTTATACTGCCTCTGCGGTGCCCTAAAAAAAAAAGAGAACAACCACAGCTTGACATCCAGACACCACAGGGGTTGTGCCTTTTTATAAAAAAAAAAAGTTTTCCCGCACTCGATCTCACAACACAACTGTGGAACCAACCCAAAACCACACGACTGTCTGGAGAATGACAGGAATCATATCACGACAGTGTCCTCAACCCCCTGCAACATACTCTCTGCGCTGATGAACAACGTCGCCCCAATCTGATTATCGTTTTTTTATTCATGATTGAACTCGACTTCGCCAAACACACTGAAAATTCTGAGCTTTGAGTGAGAGACCGGAGTCTCTCTGTTGCAGAGGGGTTGTCGAAGCTGACGTGGCCATGGCAGGTGCCCTGGCTTGATTGATTGGTTGTGGTTGCCCTATTTCTTTCTTGTCACGTCCAAAACGAGTTAGAAAAGAGGAACCACACAAGAAAAAAACATGTTCAACCTCTCATACCTATAAAAAAAACTCTCGCAAATGGCCAATGGCTAAGCTACCAAAGGCACCAAGGCAGCCGCTGAAAACCGGATTGCTGCCAAGGAGGCCGAGCTCGCCGCAATAAATGCTGAGAATGTAGCACTAGCCTCACGAGTTGGCTGCAACTCGCGCGATCAGCGGTCCGTGTTAGTGCAGCAGATCGGGCGCCTCAAGCGGTACAACGAGCTCGGAGACACGGCGCTGGAGTTGATCCAAGCGATCGCCACGCAGCGCAATATGAAGATAGGCGTCGTCTTTTGGGGAGATTGCGCTGGATGCCAACGAAGATTGAAGAAGCTGTGCCGCCCGCTGAATCTGATTGTTTTTGTTTTAGTCCAAATATTTCTTTCACACTTTGTTTTGACGTGTAAGCTTTTTACGAGACAAACACACACAAGCCGCAATGCCCTCAGAAGAGCTCTTTGACAGGGCTCTGCCGCTGCCGTTCCGCGTGATTCTCCTTCTGAACATGGGCTGCTGGCTCTGGCTGGCCGTCCTGCGGATTGTCGAGCGTGCCGGGCTCAACCTGCCGCTGCTGCTGAGGCTGCCGCCGCAGCAGACGCTGCCAGCTCTGATCAGGAACCACACCGCCGGCTGCGAGACCGTCTCCCTGGTGTCCGCTGTGTCCTACATGCTCTACGGAGTCTTCCGCAGCAAGTCCGGGGAGGACTATGTCAACCTTATTGACTTTATCCCGCTTGTCACCGTTGCCTACATCTTTTGGTCATTCAGCCAGCGTTTCCAGCAGACGCTCAGACGTGTCCTCAGGTGCCGCATCGACCTACAGATCAGGACAAACGATATCCTCCTCAGCGACTCCTTGCTTTCTTACTCCAAGGTTGGCGTGGACTTGCTCATCTACGTCCTCCACCTCTGCAACATGAAGACAACGTACCAGGTTGACCACAAGATCATGATCAATAGGTCGCTGGGCGAGGCATGGAACCTGGGCCACATTGTCCTGCTCGCCCCGGTGGTTATCAGAATGGCGCAGTGTCTCTACGAGGTCAAGACCAATGGGTCGACGATACAACTCTGGAATTGCGGCAAGTACTCCATCAATGGCCTCATCATCTTGACCTCCCTGCTGACAGACAGCACAGGGCTGCTGGTGCTTCTCCAGCTCGTCGCTGCCGCATACTCGTTCTTCTGGGATGTCACCATCGACTGGGAGCTCAATATCATCAGGGGCATCCTGGCCGGGAGTTTCAAGAGCGGTGGTGGCCTTTTGCGGGACAACTTGCTTGTCTTTAAGAGCCGTCACAGCGTATACTATGTCATCATCGCGGCCAACTTCCTCATCAGGTTCAACTGGGTGCTGAGATACGTCGACTTCCCTTTCCTCGAGCTTGAAGCCGGCCTCTTCACCTTGCAAGTGCTCGAGATCTTTAGAAGATTCCTCTGGATCCTCCTCAAACTCGACGTTGACTTTGGCAAGCTCAACGAGTTCGAGCTGGCATCGTACAACGAATGAACGCCTTTTAAGGACACATTAAATTTCATTAATAATACATGCAGTTGTGTGTGTGTGTGTGTGTGCTCCCACATTCTCTCTCTATTTCCTCTTTCTGTTGTTGGATCTGCGCTCGCTCTTTGTCAAGTATCTAAACTTCTTCTTTCTAGGCTTTGGTGCCTGGTTGAGGCTGCTCGCGTACTTTTTAGCCCGGTCGATGCTGTCCTCCAGCACCTTCTGTGACTTGGCAAGGTTGACATAGTTGGCCTTGGCAATCTCCTCGATGTTTTGGTTGGAGATATCTTCAATAAACACCTCGGTCTCGTCGTCTTGCGTGCTGTACTTTCTCTTCAAAATGCCCCTTGGCTTGTCATCGGAGAAGCCATCCCAGTCCTCATTGTTGTCAGCATCCCCATTCTCCTCTTCTTCGCTCTTCTCCCCTTGACTCTCTCCGCCGACCTCCTTGGCTTCCTCATCGTCACTCTCCTCAACGACACCGCTCAACTCTTTCAAGTTCTTGTCGTACTTCTTCATCTGTGCAAGCATCTCCTCCTGTTTCTGCAGCTTGATCTGCTTTCTCTCCTCGATCTTCGCAAGGCGCGCCTGCTCCTCGTGAAACTCCTTCGCCTTCTTTTGTCTCTCAACTTTGCGCTTGTGGAAACCCGTCAGGTACTCTTGTCTCGAATCCTTGTCAAACACCACTTCCGCCACGGCGTGTTTCTTGACCTTCTTTTGCGCATACTTCTTACCACCGGTAAGGATCTCTCTATTCGTTCTTGGGGCCATTTCGAGGGCTGTCAATGTGGGATATTGGAGCTCGTCCGCGGGGCGCTTCCTTTCAGATCACCGATAATTTTTTCTCTGCGATGAGCTTCAAAAAAGGAGAGAAAAAAAAAAAAACACACAGTAAGCCCTCGGGTTAGGCTGGTGACTGACGTGACACGAATTCCGAGGGTTGAGCTTGGACAGTATCGACATGGATCTGGCGGGCGGGTTTGTCATGGCTGTGGAGTGAGGGGTGGGGATACTGGGGGGTTAACTGCACGTTTAGGCTGCTTCAGGAGGCCCGCACTGCTGTTAGGAGAAAAAAAAAAGAGGGTGAGATGAGATGAGATGAGAACTGTCGGCTCACGATTGACCTTTCGGCTGGTGCAAATGGACACGAGAGAGACCCAAAAGCATTGACGGGAAGTCGATGAGCCAATGAGGCACTGAGCCACTGAATGGAGCTTTTAAAGGAATTCTGATATCGCTTTGGCGATTACTTCAAGCGTTTTGCCGACCCCACGAAAATATTTCCAACTATCACCGGGGGAAGTTCCCCCCGCCGTCCAAAATAATGAAAACGTAGGCCCATAAATGATTTCGACTCGTATTCTCAGCCAACAGACAAAGAAAATGGTCGAGTGGATCGCTATTGTGTACGACAAGCCAGGCAGTGACAGACTTGCCTTTAGGGGCCAGCACCTGGCCGGCATCCCTGCCGCCGTTGCCAACGGTTCCGTTGTGTCTGCAGGCGCCGTCTTCAACAGCGTCCCAAAAGAGGGTGAGAAGCCTGACTTTGCCGGTTCCGTTGTCAATGTCATTGCGGACACCAAAGAGGAAGTTTTGGAGATCTTGGGTCAGGACGTCTACGCCAGGGAGGGCGTCTGGGACTTGAACAACACAATTATCCACCCAGTTGGCATCGCTGTCAGAGTTGGCAAAGAGCTACCAAAGGCCTAGAAGCATGGTGAAAAGGGAGCGGGCAATACACTCATATATAAATTTATACATCCATCTTCATAACTCTGACCCAACTACGTCTCGCCAGTAAGGAAGAACCATTGGCACATTCTCAGGCAGCAGTTCAGGCCACTTTGCACCAATCAGACGGAGGATCTCATCGTAGAGCAGCTTGTAAGAGGCCCCGGTGAAGTGGACGCCGTCAATCAGCAACTCTTCCAACGCATTTCCCGTGCTCGTCTCGGCGACGAACTTCTCAAACAGTGCCATCGAGTCGACAAACCCGACCGCAGGGAACTCGGCCACGAGCTGCTTCAGGGCATCCGAATACTCCCTGTTCCGCTCAGTGGTTCTTGGGAACGACAGCGCCTCCTGTCCCTTGATGGCCTCCCATTGCCTGGCGTCGTGGAACGCAGGGGAGATCACAATTGTCCGGACCCGCTTCGCCGCCAGCAGCTGGATCATGGCTCGCGTGTTGGCCACATACTCTTGCAGCGGGACATGCTGGACCCCCGCATGGCAGGCATCGTTTGTCCCAAAGAACACGGTGGAGATGAGCACGTTCTGCTCCTGTTCGAGTATCCGTGGCAGGACCTTCAGCGCCCAGCGCGACGTGTAGCCGGCGAACCCCCTGTTGACGACGTCCAGCCGGCGCGCATAGTCTGCGCTGAGAGCGGCACCGAGACCAAAGGAGAGTTCCTGGGCATAGGAGAACTCGGTGATCGAGTCGCCAAAGAGCAGGAATTTGTTTGTACGGAGCGAATGCATTTGGTGAGAGCGTTTGTGGTTGTGTGTGTGCCTTGTCTACAAAAAAATTCGCTTCTTTATCTCAACATGTATTGTGGGAGGAGGAGGAGGAGGAGTTCAATAGCCAACAGAGATTAGGTAGTCAGCGAGCTTCTCAACAATGGTGGTGGCCTCGCCGGCCTGGACACCGGCCGGGTAGTGGCCAACCAGGATGGTCTGCTTCGTTCTGACCGCCAAAATGCCCTCAGCCTCGCTCTTGCCGTAAATGGAGCGGTCGTCGGCGCGCAGCAGGAAGTACTTCTGGCCCTGGATGTGGAGACCGGAGGCCTGGAGGCCAGCTGGGTTGTCGTAGCCGGCTGCTAGCTCAGAAATCTCTGGCTGCGAAAGCTGGAGGCCCTGGGAGGCAGCCCACACAGCGTCACCTGCACGCGAGTAGATGGCAGCCTTGTCAATCTTGCCAGTGGCGATCAAGTTGTCGGTGTACGCTGGGGTCTTGTTAGTATTGAGGGGGGACGAGCTAGATGTCGGATTGAACCACGTACCTTGCCAGGACATGTTCAAGAGGGTCGAGTGTTGGTAATTGGCTCAGGGTCAAATGTGTCTGCAACGAACAATTTGCTGTTTGATTTCCCGAGGGGAGGGAGGGGCCCCCAGGGGGGCAAAACCGGAAGGGTTACCCGGATGATTAGATCATCTTGCCAATAACCTCATTTAGCCTTACGTAGGACCTCAATTAACGCGTTCTTTTCTTTCTTTTTTCCCTCTCTCTTCACTCATCCTCCTCATCATCGGAGATGACACGTCTCTTCTTTCTGATACTCTCTTCACTATATTGATCCGCACCATCGTGCTTTATCTGTTTCAGTCTCTCGCTGTCACTCTCCTCGGCCCCAGTGTCGTCCTCCACTTCCTCCTCCTCCTCCTCCTCATCATCATCAACAAAGTCGTCCTCGTCATCGTCCTCCTCTTCGTATCTGTTTAACGTCTCTCTCGTAAATCTGTTTCCTCCAGCACTGCTTGGCGGGGTTCCTGATCTCTCTTGCTCCTTCTCGAGCTTCAATGCCAATCTTCTCTTCTCCCTCGCTGCACTCTCAACTTCCCTCTCCAGTCTTCTCGCTTCCAGCTCGGGATCAACATCAACAACAACACTCTGAGTGCCGGCAGCTTTCTGGGCACGGGACTTCTTGGCACTGGCAAACTTCTTATGGAGCGACGAGGTGGTCGATGTTGGCACGAATTTGAAACTCTTGGAGATGACACCGTCAACGAGATGGACGGCCGCCTTGCCATTATCAACGGCATTTTGCGTCGTCAGATAAGTGTCCTTGACATCGGTGCTCAGCACATCGAAAATCTCCTCGCCTAGCTTCAACGACAGCGAACCGTCGTCCCACTCAATGACCTGGGCGTTTGACTCAGCCTTCAGCGACTGGGCACCTTCCTTCTGTCTTGTGAACCTCCAACGTACAGTGTTCTCCTCGATGAATTGATGGAGCGCCTTATCCGCCTGCGAGGCATTCGAATCTGCGAACTGGGTGGTCGATCTGAGATACGCTGTGCCATCAAATCTGACCGGGTTCACCTTGAAGAACTTCGGGATCTTGGCGTTCACGACATCTGCAGGGCCCTTGGTGGCAAACTTCGGTGGATGACGCACAATCTCCTCATCGCCAACCTTGATTGGCTTTGGTTCAGGTTCCGCAGGCACGCTGAATCGGTCGTAGCCCTCCCCCTCAGAGTCCTCATCGTTGACGATATCGTCCCCGTCACGGGAAAGTTTCGAGCTGACTGGCTTGTCCTCCTCATCCTCGTCCTCATCCTCATCACCAAACAGATCGTCTAGCTCCTGCGGCTCATCACCCTCTTGATCAGAGGTAGTCGCAGCTGGCTGTTGCCCTTGTTGCCCTTGTTGTTGTTCTTGTTGTTGTTCGACAGGGACATCAACATCTATTTCCTCATCTTCGGAATCCTCGACCACAACTTTTCTTCTCTTGATCTCACTGATTTCAGAATCAGACATCTGTTGTGCGGGAAATAGCGTACGGCAGCAAGTTGGTCAGGAAGGTATCGGTGGTTTAACGCTGTTGGTGTCCTTTTAGTTTCGGTGACTTTTGATGGTCGCGAAAATTTCCATATGCAGGAGAGACCAAGCATAAAGTCTGGGGAGTGTTCAACGGACAATGTCTTCTCTTTGGATTCATCGTGCAGTTCCTAGCTGGCAAGGTCCAGAGACGATTGGGAAAACAAACTCCATTTAGTTTTACGGTATTTTATAGGTCTGGGAGAACTGTTTTTTTTTTTTTTTTTTTTTTT
>JAJMKO010000053.1:0-14671 GCA_030569275.1 [Candida] sanyiensis | reverse complement strand
CCAGAGAGCCCGGCCAAGTAAGGGCTCTTATAGTAGCAGTCAAGCAGGTTCTCCTGCGTGAGCACTGCACCGCCTGTGCCCCGCATGAAGGCATCAATCAAGCTAATCTCATGTTCTCGCTGGACACACGTGCTGTCCCACCACATGCCACCGCCCAGCCCGTTGCTTTTGACAAACTGGCCCTTCATATAGCAAGTCTCCGGGTTATCATACGAGACAAACGTCCTGTGCTCCTTGGAATAGCAGTAGGCAATGCCGCCTTCCCTGTCCGTCATCTCCTGGGAACCGGGGAATGGGAGAAATCTCTGCGAGACATAGCCTTCAACGTCGCCTTGACCTGGACCATCCTCCACGCATTCAAATGGCTTCCCAAGGCCGTCAGTTCCCTTGAATGAGCGGCCGTACCCAGCCATGCCGATGACTAGCTTCTTAGGGTCAACGCCTTGGTCCAGAAAGAACCTGACAGTGGTTTCAACTGAAAGATCACCTTGTCCTGCCACTGGGTACAGGTTACAATGATACCCTGTTCTCTCAGACCAAGGGCCTGCAAAGTCATACGTCATCAAGTTGAAGAAGGAAACGTGCCTGGCCAACTTGGCCAGGGCCCAGCTTCTCAATGTGAAGGGACTCGCTGGCGCCGCCACAGTCAACAAAAAGCTGCCTTGAGGCTTTTGATACTCCACCTCCATCTCATCCAACCTCTTTCGGATGCCTTCAATCAACTTCAAGAAGTGGGCGCACTCCTCTGTCGTTTCTGGGTACTCCCAATCAATGTCAACGCCATCAAAGCCAAAGTGCTCCATCCAGAAAGTGGTGGTGGCAATGAGTGTGTTAAGACCTTGCTCCGTCTGCATAGCCGCTTTGAAGTTCTCCCTATTGTCCCAACCGCCAAACGAGAATGACGTCTTGATATGGCGGTAATTCTTCTTCAAGTCAAACCACGCGGCAGTGATACCCCTGGCGCGTTGGTCCTTGTCCCTACCGACAACAAAAGTGAGGTTGTAGAACAACACACGGGCCTTCTCAAGGTCAAACTCGTTATCAGCACCAATCTCGCCAAAGGCAAAGAAGATATTGGTGACTTTATCAAGCGATGGGATCTGGCTAACAATGTGCCCAAGCTCATCGTATCGCCAGGAAGGGTAGTAGACGCAGTTGCGGTACTGGTTCTTCGGGACCGCTGCAGATAGCGAAGTTGTTGAGCCAATTGTCATGCTTTTGAGTCTCCACAAAATGCCGCAGTAGGGACACAAGGCTCCAAAAGTACCCACCCACTTTTTCTATTCTAAAAGACATGCCGTTTTTGTGTCAAAAGACATCTTTAAAACCAAACTAGGAAATAATAGGAAATAGGAAGGGTGTTCCCATCGCTCAAAACCATCATCACCAGAAGAAAAGGAAGGACTTTTTTTTTTGTGTGGTGTGTGCCAATGAAGCAAAGGTGAACCAAAAAAAAACAAAAACAAAAACTAAAAAAAAAACAACAGCTTGACACTTGAGAAAAGATCCGACCACGTCCCCGATGGTACTCTCTTGGTTCTCTGCGTCCAATGGCTCGTCCGATGCGGCGCAGATACAACAGGAACCAGCCACCGAGTTCGAACTCGAGCCAGCGATGAGCCCATCGTTGGCAGCAGCTCCACCAGCAGTGGCAGCGGCAGTAGCCCCACCGCAGATCGACTTCAAGAAGCTCACCCAAAGCTCAGACGGGTCTATCAAAGGAATGGCCAACGGCATCTTTGAGCAGGTTGTCCTCAGCAACCCCTACTTTGCCGCCGGTGGTGGGTTGATGCTGCTGGGTACCGGTCTGGCTGTGGCGCGCCAAGGTGTCATGAGAGCCTCCGGGTTCCTATATCGTCAGTTGCTCGTTGACTTGGAGATCCCTTCCAAGGATAAGTCGTACATGTGGTTCCTCGAGTGGATGTCGCAGTACAAGCACAGATCCTCGAGACATCTCAGCGTCGAAACCAACTTTGTCCAGCACGACAACGGCGCCGTCTCGACCAAGTTCTCGCTGGTGCCCGGCCCAGGTAACCACTTGATCAGGTATAAAGGCGCTTTCATGTTCATCAAAAGGGAGAGATCGGGCAAGATGATTGACATGACCAGCGGCACTCCTTTCGAAACGGTCACGTTGACCACGTTGTACAGGGACCGCTTCCTGTTCAGCGAGCTTCTCACCGAGGCCAAGACGCTTGCATTGAAGGCCCAGGAGGGCAAGACCGTCATCTACACCTCATGGGGTCCCGAGTGGAGACCCTTTGGCCAACCAAAGAAGAAGAGAACCATTGGCTCCGTGATTCTGGACAAGGACATCAAGGAGAACATTGTCGATGACGTCTGTGATTTCCTGAAGAGTGGCAAGTGGTACTTCGACAGGGGTATCCCTTACAGACGAGGCTACCTGCTCTACGGACCGCCGGGCAGCGGCAAGACCTCTTTTATCCAGGCACTTGCCGGTGAACTTGACTACAACATCTGCATCTTGAACCTGAGTGAGGCCAACCTGACCGACGATCGATTGAACCACTTGATGAACCACATTCCACAGAGATCGTTGCTGCTGCTCGAGGACATTGATGCCGCATTCAACCAACGTGCGCAGACCGAGGAGGGCGGTTTCAAGTCTGGCGTCACCTTCAGTGGCCTCTTGAATGCTCTCGACGGTGTCGCATCCTCGGAGGAGACCATCACATTCATGACCACAAACCATCCGGAAAAGTTGGACCCAGCCATACTGAGACCTGGAAGAGTTGATTACAGAGTGCTTGTTGACAATGCCTCTGAGTACCAGATTGAGAAGATGTTCCTCAGGTTCTATGAGGGCCAAGAGGCCAAGGCCAGACAATTTGTCGACAAGACCAGAACCATGGGCGTTCCAATCAGCACTGCCCAATTACAAGGCCTGTTTGTGTACAACAAGAACGACCCAGACGGGGCACTCGCTATGGTTGACACCTTGAAGACCCCAAACCATGTTTTTTGAAAAAAAACAAACCTTTGCTGCGTTGTAAATAGAGAAGTGATTTCAATAAAAAAAAAAAAGCAGCAGTATGGTGATGTTGATAATTTTACCCTCTGTACCTCTTCAGCGTGGTGATGGTGGCGAGCTGGATGTGGGTGGGCAGGACCTCGGTGGATCCATCTCTCGTGGCAAGTCTTTCTGATTCTATGATGATATCCTTCATGTAGGAAGTGTGATTGATCGCAACCTGGAGCGCTGCTGTTAGTGGGTGCTGAAAAGAGATCGATTTTTTAAAAAGAAACCTACCAAAGCGTCAGTTGAGTCGTGGGCGACTTTGGCACCAGTGTTGTCTTGAACCAGTCTCTTCACAGTGCGGGGCTGCACCAGGGTAGGATTGGCGTTGGACATGGCTGCTGCTATTGTGGAAAGAGTACTTTCTGTCGACTGTTGATCCCCTAGTAGTCTCTTTGTGTTTGTTTGTTTGTTTACTTTTTGGATGAGGGTTACCCGGTTCAACGACCCCCGCCCCCTTTTCTTGGACCCGGGGACGTTGGTGGATTGGATCGAAACCACACTATATACCTTACAGCCGAGAAGAGAAGTCTAATTATCCATATCTACCCCCTGTTGGACACTCTAAACTACGTTGGTAGCCTTCCATTGAAAGGACACCTTCACTCAAGCCTCGAAAACTGGACGTGGCTTTAAAGTGAAGCTTTCACGGGATACCTAAAGCCCAAGAGCTAACACTCCTCTTCTTGTTCGAACATGCCCATTGTTCTCTGTCCCCAATTATCACAATGAGCGGGTTACGGTATCTTCTCGTGTTTATCCGACAAGTTGCTCCCAATATAACAAAATGGCAATTACGGGCGAAAAAATATTTGGATCCGGGTCTCTCCGTTGGGCTCACGTCCAAGTTTCGGATAATCGGAGAAAAAGAGAAAAAAAAAGGGAGGTGACAAATTAGTGGCAATGGTGGGGAAAGTTTTTCCGTAGAACAAAAACGCAGGTCGCTAAAATTTCGGAGAAACTTTGCGAGTGGGATGAATCTCGCTGCGATTGCGTGCGAGCGAGCAGAGGAGGGATCGGGATGGGATGCCCCCACCCCTGTTTGGACCCCAGTTCTGGCGGGATCACGTAGAAAAAAAAAAGCTCTTTGGGGGCCCACGCGAGGGGTCTCTTTCTCTCTCCATTCCTCCAGAGCGCAAACTGTCTGGAAAGGGCGAGACTGAAGGTGTGTTTCTTTTTTCTGGTTTCAAACCCCACCGAAAATTTGTTCGCGGCAGAAAAGTCACAAGTCACCAGAATTTCTCCGGGAAATAGGAGGACTAGGCGTGGGAAAAAATCCGGGAATGGTGCGGAATGCGGCTAATTTCCTAACCTGGGAGTGCATCATCCGGAAACCAAACTTATCATCACAAAATTTTCCCACCAACCGTCCAAGCAAATTACCGCACCATTACACCGGAAGTGCAGAAGGCCCACCCACACACACAAGCCCTCACTCTCACTTTTCAGGACAACCCCCCATCCACATAACGTCTTTGAGGGCCTGAACACCCCTTTTGCCTGTTTCTACTGGCCTCGCCCCTCTCAGACACCCCCAACACACCACGCCAAACAAGCAAACAAACAGCCGACAAAAAAAAAAACAGACAGCACAGCGCCACTGAACAGCAGCAGAGATGTACGTCTCGTCGGTCCTCCGTGACAATGTCGCCACCCCGAAGGAGTACACCAACCGCGCCAGGGACGAGATTGCGCGCAAGTTCAACCTGCCAGCGTCCAACCTGAGACACGGCTCCTCCTCACTCAGAACAGTGACAAACGCCTCAGACACGTCACTCAGCAAGATCAACTCCAACGACTCTGTTGAGTCGCAGAATGAGGAGCACAAGGAGAAGAAGGGCCTTTTCGGCAAGCTCAGAACGTTTGGTTCGAGCCAGGCCTCGGTGAAGGAGCACTTCAATAGCCTCACAAGAATCAACTCCAACAACAGCGCACATTCGCTCCAATCGGTGGTGCCAGTGGAGAAGGACGTTGAAATGTCCGATGCCGTCTCCACAACTTCCACATATGACGGCTCCTTGGGCATCAATGAGATGCAACCAATCCAACCGATCCCATCCATCGCATCGACTTATTCGAGCATGTCCTTCCAATCCAGCGCGCCGTCCATACAGTCCTCCTTCAACGACTCGCTCTTCTCCAAACAGAACTCCCTCGCCACACAGTACACCAATGTGTCCTCCAACTACCCATCATACAACAACGCTGCACCACCCCCACCGCCACAACAACAGCCACATCAGAAGCAGCTCATCCTTACGTTGCAGGATGCACTGCCGACGACATTCAACGACATGTACGCGCCCGAGCTGCTTGCGGACCCACGGCTGCTCATTGACGGCCGTCCAATGTTCACCAAGCGGGACTTGCTTGACTGGACACTCAACGACATTCGCTCTTTGCTCATTGTCGAGTCGCTGAAGCCTGAGTGGGGCAACCAGCTCCCGCTCGTTTACCCGTCTTCGAACCACGACTTTAAGTTTGAATACCTGCCATTGGACGCCGATGACGCGCAGGTTGTGAATGTGCTTGTCGCAAGCGATATTTACAAAGAGGCCAAGTTTGACCAGAGCTTCCGAATCCAGACGGCCAAGTACACACTCTTTGCGGCGCGAAAGAGACACCAACAGATTCTCAAAGCGAGTGGTCTGCCGTACCATTACAACAACAGACTCTCTAAACCTGAGTGGAGAAACGTTATTGAAAACTTCATGCTGAACCTCGCCGTGGAGGCGCAGTGTCGCTTTGACTACAAGAGAGCCATGCATGACTTGAAGAAGCAGCGACGTGGAGGAGCTGCAACTGCTGCTGCTGCCCCTGCGGCGTTTGGCGGTGGGAAGAATTCCCTGCTACGCAAGGCTATTTTGAATGATGTCTCGCTCAAGCCTCAACAACAGCAACTACAACAGCACAGTACATCCCTATCCAAGGAGGAGAAGGGCGAGCTGTGGAGCACCGTGCAGAGCACTGTGTATAGGAGACTGGGATTGGACTGGGCTCCAGACCGGGTTTCGACTTAATGAATCTAATGAATGATGCTACGCATGCTTTGCAAGTGTAGGGGCCAAGTATTGGCCAATGATAGACACAGCCAACCCCCACCCCCACCTATTGTTTCCCGGAAAAACTGCATCGTCCTGTTTCCTAATTTGACAGACAGAACACAGAACACAGAACACAAAATACAAAACATCACCGCTGACGTAATGTTCGCGAACCCGAAAGGGGATTCGAAAAAAAAATTGGAAACAGACTGATGGGATCGTGCCGCCAAAGAACCCGGAATAATAACACAAAGTATAGACATCATGGCCGAGACTAGAGAGACCGCCGATGCCGCCAATTTGCTGAATTCGCTCTCTTTGACAGCGTCCAAGAAGGCTGAGGAGTCCGAGGCTGCTCCTGCAAAGAGCGACGACAAGCCACAGGCTGAGGAGAAGGCTGAAGCGAAGAATGAGGAGCCAAAGGACGAGCCTAAGGAGGAGGCGGGGGAGAAGGAAGAAGAGAAGAAGGAACCAGAGACTAACCTGCTCACTTCCTCCTACGAAGTGAAGGTCAAGCTCGCTGATCTGCAGGCTGACCCAAACTCCCCGTTGTACTCCATCAAGTCCTTTGAGGAGCTGGGTCTTTCTGCCGAGTTGCTGAAGGGCCTGTACGGCATGAAATACCAGAAGCCATCCAAGATCCAAGAGAAGGCTCTTCCTCTCTTGATATCCAACCCACCTAGAAACATGATAGGGCAGTCCCAGTCGGGTACCGGTAAGACTGCCGCCTTCTCCCTGACGATGCTGAGCAGAGTTGACCCAAACGTCCAACAGGTGCAAGCTATCTGCCTTTCACCAGCGAGAGAGTTGGCCAGACAGACCCTCGACGTCATCCAGACCATGGGCAAGTACACCAAGATCACCACCCAACTCGTCGTGCCTAACTCTTTCCAGAAGGGCTCCCACATCAACGCTCAGGTTGTAGTCGGCACCCCGGGTACCGTGTTAGATCTCATCAGAAGAAAGCAAATCAACATATCCCGGGTTAAGGTGTTTGTGCTTGATGAGGCGGACAACATGCTGGATCAACAGGGCCTTGGCGACCAGTGCTTCAGAGTGAAGAAATTCCTACCAAAGGAAGCACAGCTCGTCATCTTCAGTGCCACTTTCCCGGAGGAGGTGAAGAAGTACGCTGCCAGATTTGTGCCTAACGCCAACGAGCTGTCCTTGAAGCAAGAGGAGTTAAATGTCGACGCCATCAAGCAGCTCTACATGGACTGTGACAGCGAGGCACACAAGTTTGAAGTTCTGAACGAGCTCTATGGCCTGCTGACCATTGGCTCCTCCATCATCTTTGTCGCCAAGAAGGAGACGGCCAACATCCTTTACAAGAAGCTCAAGGACGAAGGCCACGCCATCTCCATTCTGCATAGTGACCTGGAGACCTCGGAGAGAGACAGGCTCATTGACGACTTCAGAGAGGGCCGTTCGAAGGTACTCATCACCACCAATGTCCTGGCCAGGGGTATCGACATCCCATCCGTGTCGATGGTTGTCAACTACGACATGCCTACCGACAGAGCTGGCAAGCCAGACCCATCGACCTATCTCCACAGAATCGGCAGAACAGGCAGATTCGGCAGAGTCGGTGTCGCTGTGTCGTTTATTCACGACAAGAAGTCCTACGAGGACCTGATGTACATCAGAAAGTACTTTGGTGACATTGAGATGACGAGGGTCCCAACGGACGACTGGGACGCCGTCGAGAAGATCGTGAAGAAAGTGTTGAAGTAAATAGTTTAATACAATTAAGTTTAGTTTGCGGGTCTCCTCTTTTTGAACAGGCGCCCATTGCCTGGGACCCAGCGTTGAAGTGAGATTTGGGTAGATTGTTAAAGAAGGGGGTAGAAAAAAACAAAAAAACAGGAAAAGCATGGGTCTGTGTGTCTTGTCTACCTGCCATTTTCGAGAAAATTGGGAGGGGAGAGGAAAACAACCAAAAAAATTCAAAAAAAACAGCACGCCATTTCCCTCAGTTCCCTCCCAACTAAATTAAAACAAACTACTGAAACAATGGCCGACGGTTCCAAGATCATCAACATCATCATAGGTATGTGCTTCTGCGGCCTCTTGCGACCCAATTGTGTCTTTTCAGCGTCCCCCCTTTCTTTCACCTGAAGCTTTGTTTCGCGCTTCGGTCCGCGGGCGGCGGTAACCCCAGTTCCTTGTACTGACGCGCCTTTTAGCTATCATTTTGCCACCTCTCGCTGTCTTCTTGATGAGAGGTGCCGGCAAGGACTTGCTTATTAACATTGTCCTGTGTAGTGAGTACTTTTTGCCACGTTGTTTGTACCCCCCCCCCCCTGGTCGAAACTAACAATTTTTTTGCGCAGTCTTCATCTGGTTCCCAGCTATTCTACACGCCTTGTGGGTCGCATTCCAAGAATAAGACGAAGACATGCTGACAATGATCGTGTGCATCGTTTTTTTTTTGGTGTGCGCCGCTGCTCGTTTCTATATTCCTTGTGTCCAATTTTGCACTCACATGCCCTTTATATCCGTTGAGTTATTTTGTCAAGACGTATGATATATTTATTAGAGAGAGATTTCTGTGGTATATGTTGAATTTCATTTGATATTGCTTTTGCTGTTGGTGTAGGTGTGGTCGATGTTGGACGGGTTTTCAGGATGCTGAGCTGCACTGACGCGAACAAGACTCGTACCTCTACAGATGCGCTAGCCGTAATCAGGATAGATGTTAAAACTCAACATCGCAAATTGACAGAGTCTCCGCGACTCTCATCGTTATGTACAAATAAATCAGACCATGGTTGCATACCCCCCATCCCATCTCTTCCATTGAGGCAAGTCATCAACGCATCTCCTCTTTCTCTCTCCCCCCTCCAAAATTACTGTCGTGTCGTCCCCCTGTTGACTCCTTACAACTGAGGAGCAATGGACTCAATAGTCTCACTCTGGATTAAAGCAACACCGGCCTGCGCGCATTTTCTCGTTAGTACTCATTCAAGGCAATATTGGCTGAGGTGAGGTGGCAACTTACAACAAAGAGGGCAATGTTGACCAAGATTGGGAAGCCTGGGTTGGAGGTAATCTTGGTGATGAAGGATTCGGAGGCAGGAGCTTGTTTTGGGGCCATTTTGTGTGTATAGGGGTAGTAGTGTCCTTTGTCGAGTTGTCTGTCTTCGATTCGACAGGTGCACCATCAACTTTTGGAGGAAAAAAAAAATGAATGGAATCAAGCATCGGAAAAGGGAAATTTTCGCGATACTGGGCTCTGCGCTTTTACTCCGCAAAAAAAAAAAGAAAGGTCTAAGGGAGGCCGTTGGATGGGTGGAAATCATGGGAGCTGATATTGAGACGAGCGTACAGGCGAATGAATGGTACGATATTCAATGTCCCCAGAAACATTGCTGCCAGTGATGATAAACTTCTTGCCTTGATTGCAAGTATTTTTTTTTTTTTTTTTTTTTTTTTTCTTTCTCGCTGGTTATGAGAGCTACGGAGGAAGGTTCTTGAAAGCCACAAGACTATTGGGTGCCGATGAAGTGTCCCCTCGGCTGGATACTTGCAAAAGTAACTCATTTCTTTGGGGGGACAATTAGAATATTCCATCCTACTGACATACCGGTTCAACTGTCAGGCGGTCTTCCATCTCCTTAACAAGACGATGCAGGTGAACCGAACCAATCACCCTCTATTTCTTACTCTTCTTCTTCTTTCCCTTCTTTGCTGCAGAAGCTTCTTGCTGTTGCTGTAGATGTTGCTGCTGCTCATCTGCTGCTGCCTCCGTCTTCTTCTGCGGGTTGTCCTCGACATGCTCTGGGACATCGGCGTTGGCAAGCACACTGCTGAGACCCCTGATGCTCCTGTTCTCCATGTTCTTGTCCTCCTGTGCTATCTGCACGCCATGTGGGCCGAGGGCGGTCAGAAGCTTTGAGAGGTCCTTGGACTTTGATGTGCTGAGCTTGTAGAGTGTGCCAGAAGCAGGATCGTAAACCTTGAAGGACACAAACGATTTGGATGCGGTAGAATCGGTTGGCTTCTTGATTTTGGAAGACTTGGAAGTGGATGCCTTGGACTCTTTTTTGGAGAGGGAGCCGTATGTTATGCAAATACGCGTCTAGTTCGGGGGGTTTCTGTTAGTGGTCGATGGCGGGATGAAAGGACAGATACATGTGCTTACTTCTGTGGGACTTGTGAGGATGAGGTTCAGGGATCTCTCAATAAAGAGGTCTATAGATTTGAGCACTGGCATGGCGACGTTTAGCGGCTCTGTTTTCTTGTTTTCGTTTGTGGTTGGGACGATGGTTGACATTTTTCTCCTTGTCGAAGATCATCAATCTTGTGCGCGTTTTTTTTTTTTTTTTTTTTGCCTGCGTTGGAGGCCAAAGTTTTCGGCCTCAGTTCGAATCGCGCTCTCGGTAAAATACTGGCCCCATCTGTCCCCCTCTTTGGCCAAACTTTGACGAGACCTCAAGGAAGGGGGGGGGGGGGGGCAGTTACGATGTATCCATACTACTAGCTCCAAATTGCAGCTCCCCCCAATATTTTTGCCCTGTCGGATTAGGGGTTGGCGCGGCGTGCAGGGTTTGAACACCCCTTTCAGAAAGAGTGCAGACAACTGTCCAAAAAAGGGCAGAGAGCATGAGCGCGATTCAGGCAAAGTTGATGTACTTGATTGGATGTTTCGTGGGGGGTGAACGCCTTGTTATGTGCACCCGCATTTTTTGAGGGTACTGACACAAAGATCGAAACGATAACTCCATTCGAAGAAATATGCAGGCGCAGCGACAACTTCTGAGAAAGTTTGTTGGTTATCGGCCAAACTGAAGCCGGCATCGGACGTATTGGTATGATATCCTTCCTGACACCGGTTGGTCCGAAAAGGCAGATCCGAAGATCTGAATCATACAGCCTCTCCGGTTTGAGAAAAATGCGCAACACCCCGGCACCCTTTTTAATTCAAAGACGCGTTGAGGGGGGAGGGGGCCTTATCTCTCGATCTATCCGTTTCAAAGGTGCTGCTGGCCTGCCGTGACTGATAGATCAATTGTAGGAAGAAAAAAAAATTGGGTGTGCGTCAGAACTGCATTGAACAAAAGCACCAACGTCACACGCCCGCCGGCGGTCTCGCGCTTCCGACAGCGCCTAGATCGCTCGTAGATACCGCGAGACTTGCGAGACTTGGTCTACGACAAAATTCAAACGCCAGCAACGACTCCTCGACGAATGTTTCGCAACCGGTCCCAATTCGCCATGCACTAAGACGCAGGGCTACCACTAACGAGGGACACCTGCAACTGATCGGCACAATCAAAAAAAAAAAAAAAAAAAAAAATATTAATAAATAAAAACATATAACGCGTAACCCTTTCACAATATTTTAGTGCCAACGTGCGTTCTACCGCAGCGACGCGACTTGCACACACCCCCTTTCCATCCCGATAAAACACGCAGAAATGGCACCTCTTCGTTGTGGGGCCCTCAGGTCCAAGCCCGTTTAAAAGCCCGATGATGGCCCCCTTTTCAAGCTGTCCAAAACCGAGCCGCCATAGGCATTCCAAAAAGCACAAGCACTAAACGACGCTTACAATGCTCTTTCCAACGTCTGCCGCATGGCTCGCCGCCATTGCCGCTGTCATGGTTGGTGCCTCCCCGCTCGACGACATGCTGCAGTTGAAGCGCTCCTCCCCAGCGGGCCAGGGCCAGGGCCTCGGCGCGACTGCGCAGTACGTCCCTGGTCGCTTCATCATTGAGTACGAGGACAACCAGTTCTCCAAGCGTGACGGCGAATCGGTGCTCTCCGCGCTGTCGGGCAACGGCATCGCCGCCGAGCTGAACAGCCAGTATGACTCCCCTGTCTTCCAAGGCGCCTCCATCCAGCTCGAGATCTCCGACTCGACCACTGTCGACGATCTCAAGGCGGTCCCTGGTGTCAAGAACGCCTGGCAGGCGAGCTACGTCACTCTCGACGACCAGGTCCAGGACGCAGAAAACCCTGTGTGGAACACCCACAGCATCACCGGCGTTGAGGCCCTCCACGAGCGTGGCATCAAGGGTAGAGGTGTCACCGTGGCTGTCCTGGACTCCGGTGTCGACTACACGCACCCGGCCCTCGGTGGCGGCATCGGGCCCCAATACCCGGTCATCGGAGGCTACGACTTCTTTGACAACATGGAGAACCCGACCAGCGATCCCATGGATTGCGCCGGCCACGGAACCTTCGTCTCCTCCGTCATCATTGGAGACTCGGACAAGCTGGTCGGAGTCGCCCCAGAGGCCAAGATCAGAATGTACAAGGTCTTTGGCTGCGGGAGCACCACCTCGGACGACATTGTCATGGCCGGTCTTTTGAAGGCCTTCGAGGACAAGCCAGACGTCATCTCTTTGTCCCTTGGTTCCGACCGTGGCTATAACACCATCCCGATCGCCAAGCTGGCCGCCAAGATCGCCAAGGAGATCACGATCCTGTTTGCAGCGGGTAATTCTGGTGAATCTGGCCCGTTCACTGCCTCGAACGGTGGTTCAGGCAAGGATGTCCTCGCTGTGGGGTCGACTCATGCCACCCAGCTCCTCGGTTACTCTGCTGTCGCAACCTCTTCCAACAACGAAACCCTTCAATTCGCGTACATTGGCAATGGGGGCAACCCATTCGGTACCACTGGCACTTTCAAGGTCGTTGTGGACGACAATAACGCCTGTTCCTCGGGCATAAAACCATCCAACGGAAGAACCCTGTTGATTGCCAGACGAGGCACTTGCTACGTCGGTAGCTTACACAACAACCTCTCGGGCCGTGGCTGGGCCACGGCGCTCCTGTTCCCATCAAAGTCGCAAAACCTTGAGTATTTCAACGGTACTCCAACCGAGGGCGACTCCTTCAACCTGGGTCAGGTCTCTTATGAGTTTGGTCAGTGGGCCATCAAACAGGCTTCTGCTGGCAATTCGATTGAGATCACAATTTCTGAGGACCCGGAGACTGCTGTATTTGAGAACACCAACATGAACGCTGGTCAGGCGTCCTCCTTCTCCTCTTGGGGTCCAACCTTCGAGAATGACTTCTATCCTTCCATCTCCGCACCAGGTGGCCTTGTCTTTGGTTGTTCCATCGGCGGTGGCTACAAGGTTGGCTCTGGTACCTCTTTTGCTTGTCCTTACGCTGCCGGCCTTGCGGCTCTTTACAAGTCCAACTTCCCCAACTCCAGTCCACAGGAGCTCAGACAGAACATGATGTCCACTGCAAAGGATCTTGCCCTGTATCAGTTCAAGCAGACCTCCAACAGTCTTGACATCTCCACCATTGACAAATCCAAGAGTGCCCCATTGATTCAACAAGGTGCTGGTCTGGTTGACGCCGTCAAGATGTTTGACCAGGGCACCAAGATCGTGTCCCAGCCTTACTTGGAGCTAAATGATACCGTCAACAGAGTTGAGGACTTCGAGATCACCATCCTAAATTCCAACTCGGAGGAAGTTACCTATGAGATTTCTCATGCTGCGGGTACCACCGTCAACACCAGAGACAAGGACAGAGGCCCGATTTATGAGTACTTTGCTCCAACCGTTGATCCAGTCGCTTCAGTATCATTCTCCCAGACTTCACTAACCCTCGCTGCGGGTGAGAGTGCCACCATCCAGGTTAAGATCCAGATCCCATCGGAGGTGGGCACTGAACATGCCCCTGTCTTTGCAGGTAAGATTTGGTTCAAGGGTGGCAACGGAGATTCAGTCGCCGTGCCTTATATGGGTGTTGAAGTGAACACATGGGAGTGGAACGCGTTCCAGATGCATCCTGTCATTGTTGGATATGACAGTGGGAGTGGATACTACTACAACGTCACGGCTGATGAAAAGTTCTTTAGGGCTTATCACCCAGAGAAATACGACTCCCCAGTAATCTGGTTCAACCTTGTCTACGGTTCTGAGTACGTCTCCTTTGACATTGTGGACGCTGACTACGATATTTCTTCCTATGTCTTTCCGCCAGCTCCTGGTGAACATGGATTCCATGGACCAGTCATGTCCACACCACATTTATACGGCACGGTTTCTATCTTCCCATATCAGTTCGTCACCAGATATAACCCAATCGCTGAGTTGGGATTCCAATCCTTTGCTAACGGTACCAAGATTCCTACTGGTCACTACAGAATCTTCTCGAGGGCGTTAAAGATGTTTGGTGACTATAACAACTTCTCCGATTGGGACTTGTCTGTCACTGATGAATTCTATGTTGGTGAGTTACCAGGTGCTTCGTCTTCGTCTGATACATCTGCAGAATCTTCAGCCCCTTCGACTGTGTCTTCTGGCTCCTCTGGCTCCTCTATCTCATCTGCCTTCTCTGGCTCCTCTGCCTCCTCTGGCTCCTCTGCCTCCTCTGCCTCCTCTGCCTCCTCTGCCTCCTCTGCCTCCTCTGCCTCCTCTGCCTCCTCTGCCTCCTCTGCCTCCTCTGCCCCGGTCGCTACCAGAACCATCCCAGCAATTGCCCCACAGGTCACTGGTACGGACTATATCACTGACATCTCCATCACCAACAAGATGACTTCTGGTCAGGACTCCTTCAAGTGGGACTGGTTTACCGTCTCTGTGACTTTCGCCTCCACCAGACCAATGCCGGAAGGTACTGTCA